>JANIVW010000034.1:0-130313 GCA_030555995.1 Isabelozyma heimii
TCGCTCTCAACATCTTTTTTTTTTCGAAACCTTCTCCTCTCCTAAGCACTTATCTCAACCACATTCTTCTTGATAATGGTTTCGTCTTATGACGTTGGTACTCGCTGTTGGTACCCTGATGAGAAATTAGGATGGATTGGTACCACAGTCAAATCAATTTCTCTGGCCGATAACAAACACCAGATTGAACTCGTGTCGGAACTCGATGATTCGCAGATCTTTACAGTAGAAACTGATAATTTAAATGAAGATAATGATAAATTACCGCCCTTACGAAATCCTCCAATTCTTGAAGCCTCCGAAGATTTAACCTCCTTATCCTATCTTAATGAACCCGCTGTGTTACACGCGATCAAAGTAAGATACGCCCAATTAAATATCTATACTTACTCGGGGATTGTGTTGATCGCTACCAACCCTTTCCAAAGAGTTGATCAACTATATTCCCAAGACATTATTCAAGCCTACGCTGGTAAAAGAAGAGGTGAATTGGACCCCCATTTATTCGCTATTGCTGAAGATGCTTATCGTTGTATGAAAATGGACGGTAATAATCAAACCATAGTGGTCAGTGGTGAATCCGGGGCTGGAAAAACCGTTTCTGCGAAGTATATTATGAGATACTTCGCTTCCGTAGAAGAGGACTCTGAATTAGAATCCAATATTGGTACCGAACATAAATCTGATATGTCCGAAGTGGAGAAACAAATCTTGGCTACTAACCCCATTATGGAAGCTTTCGGTAATGCCAAAACTACCAGAAATGATAACTCTTCTCGTTTCGGAAAATACTTGGGGATTTTATTCGACGATAGAACATCTATTATTGGTGCTAGAGTGAGAACATATCTTTTAGAGAGATCCAGATTAGTGTTTCAACCAACTAGTGAAAGAAATTACCACATCTTCTACCAGTTATTGGCTGGTATGAATGAAGATGATAAGCTGGCTTTGAGCTTGACCACAGCAGAAGACTACAAATATACCAATCAGGGTGATGCCTGTGTCATTGATGGAGTCGATGACGCTAAGGAGTTTAACATCACCAATGAAGCTTTATCTTTAATTGGTATTGATGAATCAAAACAAAGTGAGATTTATAAAATTTTGGCGGCATTATTACACATTGGTAATATTGAAATAGCTGCTACCAGGAATGATGCTCACTTATCATCTGATGAACCTAATTTAGTGAAAGCGTGTGAATTATTAGGTATTGATCCATTGAATTTCAGTAAATGGTGTGTTAAAAAACAAATCACAACCCGTTCAGAAAAGATCATTAGTAACTTGAATCATAAGCAAGCTTTGGTGGCTAGAGATTCTTTTGCTAAGTACATTTATTCGGCATTATTCGACTGGTTGGTTGACTATGTTAATACTGATTTATGTCCTCCAGAAGTTCAAGCCAAAATCAATTCATTTATTGGAGTTTTAGATATTTATGGGTTCGAACATTTCGAAAAAAATTCCTTTGAACAGTTCTGTATTAATTACGCTAATGAAAAATTGCAACAAGAATTCAATCAACATGTGTTCAAATTAGAGCAAGAAGAATATGTGAAAGAACAAATTGAATGGTCATTCATCGACTTCGCTGATAATCAACCATGCATTAATTTAATTGAAAATAGATTGGGGATTCTTTCTCTTTTAGATGAAGAATCCAGATTACCTTCAGGTAACGATCAGTCATGGATTGAGAAAATGAACCAAACTTTGGACAAATCCCCAACCAATAAAGTTTATAAGAAACCAAGATTTGGACAAACTAAATTTATTGTGAGTCATTATGCTCTTGATGTCACTTATGATATGGAAGGTTTTATTGAAAAGAACAGAGATACTGTGGGTGAAGGACATTTAGAAGTTATGAAAAATACCTCTAATGAGTTACTTCAGAGTGTTTTATCTATCATCGATAAAAATGCAGCTAGTTTGGAAGCTTCATCCTCAACCGCTTCCGTCAACAGTACCACTGCAGCCAAAAAGTCAATTGCTAGCAAGAAACCAACATTAGGATCAATGTTCAAAAATTCATTGATTGAATTAATGAAAACTATCGACTCCACAAATGTTCATTATATTAGATGTATTAAACCAAATGAGCAAAAGAAAGCATGGGAATTTGATTCTTTAATGGTGTTATCACAATTGCGAGCTTGTGGTGTGTTGGAAACTATTAGAATATCCTGTGCTGGTTTTCCATCTCGTTGGTCATATGTTGAGTTCGCCGACAGGTATCACATTTTAGTTCCTTCTGATACCTGGATACCGGTAATGAGTGGTGAAACTACACAAGAATCAGTGACTGATTTATGTAATAAAATCTTGAGCAGTAGTATTGATGATGCTCAGAAATACCAATTAGGTAATACCAAGATATTTTTCAAAGCAGGAATGTTGGCCCATTTTGAAAAGTTGAGATCAGATAAATTGCATAGATCTGCAGTAATGATTCAAAAGAATATGAGAAAGCATTACTACCGTAAAAAGTATTTATCTATTCAAAAATCTCATGGTCGATTACAAGCATTAGTTCGTGGTCATTTGGCTAGGGTAAGAATACAACAAGAGAAAGAAAATGAAGCTGCAATCAAAATACAAACTCTTGTTAGAGGTTATTTGGCTCGTAAGCAGCTGAAATCCGCTTTCGATAGTATTTTGATCTTACAAAAGTCCATTAGAGGATTGCAAGCAAGAAGAAACTTCACTCAGTTAAGAACTGAAAAGTCTGCTGTAGTCATTCAGAAGTCAGTACGTGGTTTGACTGCAAGACGTGATTATCATCGCCAAAGATCAGCAGCTGTGGTTATTCAGTCAACTATGAGAAGGAAATTGGCTACTTATGAATTCAAGAAATTGAAGGCAGAGGCAAAATCCGTTAATCATTTACAAGAGGTTTCATACAAGTTAGAAAACAAGGTGATCGAGTTGACTCAATCTTTGACATCTAAGATTCAAGACAACAAAAAGTTGGTTCAAGAAATTGCCAACTTAAAAGGGTTGTTGGATCAATCTAGCAATGCTCATGAAACGTTGAAGAGTCGTGAATTAGAATTCAATGAAAAGTTCAACAATCAAAGTTCTGACCACCAATTAGAAGTTGAAACGTTGAACAAAGAGTTGGAATCTATAAAGACTGAATACTCAAATGCTGAACAAAAAATCGAACAACTAACCAAGGAACAAGCAGAATTAAGACAAGATGTTCAAAGAAATATTGAAGAATTAAACAAAGCCAAAGATGCTCTCGTTAAGCGTGATACAATTGAAGTTGACTTGAAGAGTCATATTGAACAATTGAAATCAGAACTAGCAGCTTTACAATCACAGCAACAGAATAAGTTTGCTAATGCTAAATCAAGAAATATTAGTGGTAAACGTCATAGCAGTGCTGTGGGTTGGAGCAATTCTCCATCTACTTTAGATCAAGGTAGACCAGTTTCAGTTATTGCTGTATCTTCGAATGATGATTTCGCTAATATTGATGATATTAATGATGAATTATTCCGCTTATTACGCGATGCTCGTCAATTACATAGAGAAATCATTGATGGTTTATTGAAGGGCTTGAAGATTCCGCCCGCAGGAGTAGCTACTGATTTAACCAGAAAAGAAGTGTTATTCCCAGCAAGAATTATTATTATTATCTTATCTGATATGTGGAGACTAGGTTTAACTAAAGAAAGTGAAGAATTTCTCGGAGAAATCTTATCGGCAATTCAACAGATTGTATCTACTTTGAAAGACGATGATGTTATTCCTAACGGTGCTTTCTGGTTGTCAAATACCCACGAATTATACTCATTTGTTTCTTATGCTCAGCAAACTATTATTGCCAATGATACTTTATCACATGAAATGAGTGAAGAAGAATTCGATGAATACTTGAAATTGGTTGCGGTTGTCAAAGAAGATTTCGAATCCCTTTCATATAACATTTACAATATGTGGATGAAGAAAATGGAGAAAGATTTAGAGAAAAAAGCAGTTTCTGCTGTGGTTTTATCTCAGTCATTACCTGGGTTCATGGCTCCAGAAAGTTCTCCATTTTTGGCCAAAGTGTTTTCTCCTGGTGTTCAATATAAAATGGATGATATTTTAAGTTTTTTCAACTCAGTTTATTGGTCAATGAAGTCGTATTTCATTGAACATGAGGTTATGAATGAAGTTATTATTGAATTATTAAGATTCGTTGATGCCTTATGTTTCAATGATTTAATCATGAGACGTAATTTCTTATCTTGGAAACGAGGATTACAATTAAACTATAACGTTACTAGGTTGGAAGAATGGTGTAAAGGACATGAAATTCAAGAAGGCTCTGGCTATTTGAGTCACTTGTTACAAGCAGCAAAACTTTTACAATTAAGAAAAAACACGCTTGAAGATATTGAAATAATCTATGAAATCTGTTACAGCTTAAAGCCTATTCAAATTCAAAAATTAATCTCTCAATATTATGTTGCTGATTATGAAACACCTATTGCACCCAAAGTATTGCAAGCAGTGGCAGATAAAGTTAAGACTCATGAAGGTGCTACCAATGAGGATTTGTTTGAATTGGTTTCTACCGATGGTCACTTTAATGATCCATTCAGAACCGTTAATTTAAGGCCATTTTCTCGAGTCGAAGCCTACGTTCCTGCTTGGTTAAGTTTGCCGGTGATAAGAAGAATAGTTGAATTGGTAGCTAAAAATGCTTCTGTTCAAGAAGCTAATAGTTTAACTGAGCAAGAAAATGAAGATGGAGTGGAGTTCAATGATGTACAAGTGGCAGCTACCGCTGAAGCATAGATGAGACTCGCTTATAATTAGAGTTCCTCGATTGCATCTTGTTATATATTATCTATTATTTTGTTCTACTATTCTAATTTTAAATTTTTTTTGTATATTTAATGGTTATGCTATGATTAATAAATACATTCAATACGGTAACACTTTCTATTCTTTCATTTTCGGATCCAACACTACTTTTTCACTTCAGCATCCGTTTTCGTCTTCATTTGGAGGGCATGAACTCCTTTGTTTTTGATCTCGTCATCTAATAGGGCATACACCAAACGGTGTCTTGATGGCATATTCAAACCGGCGAATTCGTCGCTTATAATCTCGATCCGGAAATGTGATTCCTTAACATTAGATGCCCCTTTCATACCAGCATGATGGCTGTGCTTGTGAGAGTCATTAGCAATTTTCAAATAACTAGGATTGAACTTCGCAACCAATTTTTCAACTATTGATTCTTCAACTGGGCCTTTAACGTTAGATGTAATAACTGTAGGGGTTGCGGCGGTTGAACTGCACATTTTTTGGCTCCACAAAAATCTGGTCAGTGGTCGTATGTAACTTGCGAACGACTGTCTGAACATTGGGTTCGATACGAAGTAGAGGTTAAATGATGTTATAGTGAGTCGAATAGTTGAACTCTTGGTGCACGGGTTTAAATACGCGTTGGTGTAAGGGTTTAATTTGTAGATATGACTTCTACGGAAAATACTATACATCATTATGTGACCTGTCATATTTACAACTTCGGACCGCCTCACGATATCAGACCTTACTTCGGCCACTCACCTTCTCTTGACTTGAACCTGGCCCTTTTCTCTTCTTGCCTCGAGTTTGGTTTGCCTTTTACTCTTTCCATTCTTGGTTTCTTCTTCTGACGAGGTTGGAGCAGCAGTACCACCTTTACCTCCGAAAAATGATTTAGCAAAAGTAGCAGCCTTGTAGCCACCATATCCAGGTATTATTGCAAGAAGCCACCACACAAAGTTTCTACCAATAATAATCATCAAGATATCAATAAACCAGGTTATGTAAAGGCAGTCAAACATATACTCAAATAAGCCGGCTCCCTTGATGTCTTCACCAGATCTAACTAGCTTTGAGTATCCAGTGACCTTGTCCACTGTATATGAAGGTCTCCCGCTCAGTTCCAAGGTGTATTGGCAGAGAAATGCCGGAATTGATAAGATGAAATATGGAATCTTAGACCCTGGTCTATGGAAAACAAATAACACGAACAATGCCAATAAATTGATGACCAATGAGATCAAATGAACTTCTTTCAACGTTTGAGCATTGGACACTGCTGTTTTCTTACTACTTTGAGACGCCATTGATGTTGTTGTGAAAAGATGATGAAGAGGGTGAAGTTGTGATTTTTTCACACGTTAAGTGAAATTTTTAGACTTTTAGTTTTTTTTTTTGGTTGCGCAGTTTACTCATAATGATGAGGGGTGTAATTAGTCTATATGTACGAAGATTAAATATATGATGTTTTTGTTTGTGTTTCATTAGGTGGTAAGTTTTGTTGGGGTAGGGATTTGTTCTTGTTTCACCCAGTAGTTCACTCTCGTCTCTCTCGTCTATTTGCTCGTCTTCTTTGAGTCTACCGTTAGCAGCTTATTGACTCTTTTTGGCTGGAACCGGAGAAAGTTTAATTGGCCCGAGGTACGTATTTAATAATCCTTTGATTTTCCCATTATATAAAGGTCCCAATTGATAAGCTTGTAATTGAGGATGGTTAACGATCTGTTGGACTTTAGCATCCCATTGAGCCACAATCGACTGAGAGAACTTGTTATCATTATATCTCAACTTTACGAACACAACCACCATAATAAATACTAGGATATAAGTCGCAACATACAATGGATCACGGAAGATAGTGAAAAGGAGGAAGGGAATTTGTAAAAGGAACCCCACAGGTAAGAATAGTTCGGAATTTGCAGCAATATATAAAGCCTGTTGATTATAATTTGAAGTGAAGAAATTAATTTTTGAGTTAATGGATTGTTGGGACGAGATTGAAAGGGATAATGAACTTAATATATAATTTTGGAAATAACTTAATACGTGGAAAATTGAAAAAATCTCAAAGGAATATAATCCACCCGATATGCTACCGATTTTGAAGCTTGAGATCAAAAGAGTAACAGCAAGTAGAAGATACTGGACGTTTTCATCTTTCAATAAGTTTATGGTCAATTTTTTCTTTAAAGACGCCAATTTGGTATTCTTAAAGTAAATCTGTTTAAGTACTATGGAGTAAGTGATGATCACGAAGACCAACGTTAATTGATAATAGTATAATGACTTTTTCTTACTGAAAAAAGAAAAAGTCGTTGTAAGGATGAAAAAACTTATACTCAAGACATGACCAATGAACCAGTAAAATTGAAGGGTTTTGGACAACTGGATGGTATTTTGAACGAATGATTTGTGTTGTAATTGCTTAGATCCTGGTGCCATTCCTGCTATGAAAGTGTGATAAGTAAACCTCAATGAAACGTGAAAACTATGGATAAAAAACACGTTAAATATTCGGATTCACCTCGCTTTTTCCACTATTTAAATGTCTATCGCCTATACCCCTATTCCGATTTGAGTTCGGATTTTCTTGATGCATACACCCGTACACCGCATAAATGACATAGGAGGGTGCCTGATTGGTTGGGATGCTTGATGTGGGCAAAGGTAATGGGTGAAGCCTTTGGTCTCACATGTTGCAGAACGGATTTAGGGGGAGGATCAGGTATATCCCGATAATAGATATTCATTACCAGAACAATTATAATTCTGTAACTATAGGGGGATCACTCGAGTTGGGTGCAAAAACGGACGTTTGATACTGAAAAGCCCTCTAAGTTTTCAGTATCCCTCTTGTTTAAGGTAGCACATTGATATTTTGCAGCAATTGACATACAGGCGCTCTCCCACTGCAATCATCGGACAGACATACACTGTCGCTATATGAGAGTGAATTCTAATTGGATGTGCATTCAAATATGCAAGTTATGTCTGTCTCGAGGTACTGTTTCTCCACATCTAATTGACAAGCAGCACTAGATCTAAACACAGATGCCAAGAGATAGTTTGAGCTATTGCAACTTTCAGGTGAAGATTTTATTACAGGAACTAAATCATCGTTCTTGACCTGTTCTATCGATGACCAACGTAGTCGCCTCCACCACGTATTTTCATCACTCCACGGAATTCCTGTAATATTTCCATATGTGCCACGTAAACCCAATAGTGTCAGTTCTCCCCTTCTGGCAGCATATAATGAACACCACAGTAGAAACCACATATACGAGTGGTGATGTGTGCCCAGACCTCTGAATCCTAATCGGTGATTATGTAAGCGGCCGCAAACATCCCACATGATTCCGGCTGCGGTGGACTCATCTGTACACACTAAATTCCGGGGAAATTTTATGATCATGCTTGCTGAAGTTGTTGTCAATTGACCACCAGATCATTTCTTTGTTTTAATTACACGACGGTCTTACAAGTATCCATCCTTCATTCACCAGAGTAACTGATCCGTGAGTCCCCAAATCTGCACACTCATTTTCAACCCTCCACCTTTCATTCCCAACATTAACATAACATCCCTTCCTCATGGACTTTTGTTTCTTTCTTATCGGCTGTAAGTACAGAACTCATCCCCATTGATACCAGTCCCACAACCATACTAACGGCTACCTAGTCAAAGAGTTCAACTCTCCAGTAGATAATATAGGTCACATCAATTGCTATTGTGGAAATTGTCACAATCAATCAGCTCATGCGGTAAGAACTATTAACTGTGTTACCCTTTTCTTCGTTCCAGTTTTACCATTTTATTTTACAAAACGTTTAAAATGCTCAATTTGTGGTGCATCGGCTGATCTTGGGAAAGAAGCCCTTGATCGACTCTCTCAAGGACAGCCGATTGCAATTGGATGAGCCATTTTTTTGCGGTGTTATATAGTATGTTTCTCTTGTATTTAGCAAATTGTCTAGAGCTCGAAATTCGACCGATCCGTAGGTACCGAAATGACTCCATTTACTCCATAAGTTTAGAATTATCTTCTGCCTCTCTCCACCAGCTCCCCTTCTCCCGAGGCCTATAACAATACCATCGGGGGATAGTGGTGTCTTTACAACGGGAAGATTGCCAGTTGCAACTTCAAAATGTGTCGGAGAGATTGGTGCATCATCAGCTATATCTTTACTCTGCAATCACGAACTGGTGTGGCGATATAGTTGCACGGTTAAACAAAAGGAAATGGGAAGATTTATCCGGTTCAGCCGTTTGGCTACAGAAAGAAAAAATATCAAAATGTTAGGTGACAACTGCAAAAAACACGAAAAAATAATTACAGGGCCGCATGTAGTTGCATAAAGACGGTCATGAAGTTTGTAAGATATGCAACCACTTTGGATGTACAATTGATTCCTTCAATGGATTTTAGGTTCAGAAGTTAAAAAATTACCCTATCAGTGTCAGAGATGGTCTAACATCATATCCGTGACTCCAGTTATGTGTAATTCCCGACTCGCCGAATCCGAAAAAATAAATTCAGCTGCCAAAAAAAATGCAAAATGTTTGTCAGCCTTTGTATTGTCAAGTCAAATATTGAATGACAAGAAAGGTTCTTGGGGGGAAAATATCGACTTCCAGTTCAACCGAAAGGGTTAATTCTGACAAATCCTGGTGATTTTATCTTCCTGTGGTGTGGTTTCTGGTAATTTCTTTCAAATCTTCCAATTATGGCCCATTATACCCTGATGTCACGGATTCCTTATACTGCTGAAATAGGGGGTATATAAGTATGAGTTTTTACCCCTATTTCCTGGGCAGTGTTTACCATCATCATCTTCAATTATTTCTTTTGCTGCATAAGCTTAATATTTTTTTGCAATCAAATTAATTTCCCCTAATGTCGACGCTTATTAATCTTGTTAAACGTAACCGGGTGCTTCAAGTTAATCCTACAGATAGTTACATTGACATTCATCTTACTGATCATGGTTCTGATTGGTTATGGGCAGCCTTCTGTATCTTTGCCTTATTAGCTCTAGTCAATGGTGGTGTATTCGCATTCACCAGTTCGAAGACTGCTCTTAAGAAAGTTTTATTGGTTGTTCCATTATTCACTAATGCCATCTTAGCTTATTCTTACTACACTTATGCCTCGAACTTGGGTTATACTGGTATTCACACTGAGTTCAAGCATGTTCATACTAGTGAAGGCCTCTACGTTAGACAAATCTTCTACGTCAAATATATTGGTTGGTTCTTAGCATGGCCATTCAACTTATTTGTGATTTCTGTTGCTACTAACACTTTAAGAGAAAAAGCAATCACCGGTACCACCTCTGAAAACTTTACTCATTTGGTTTACCTTACCTCTAACTTCTTCACAAAGGTTTTAACTACCGAAATCTTTGTTTTAGGTTTGCTTATTGGTAGTTTGATTAGATCCACTTACAAATGGGGTTACTACACTTTTGCTGTTACTGCTCAATTGTTCGCTATGACCCTCATTACTATCAATGTTGTCAAATCATTTAGATCTGTTTCTGGTAACAAGGGTGCTAATCTAGTGATTATTTTCCAACTTCTCGTTTGGATATTATATCCAATTAATTGGGGTATCAGTGAAGGTGGTAATTCAATTCAACCCGATTCTGAAGCTATCTTTACCGGTATTTTAGATGTTTTTAATTTCGCCTTTATTCCAACGGTTTTAACCTGGTTGATTGTTAAAGATCTTGACGAAGAATTCTTCCACAATTGGTTCAAGCCTTCTCACTACACCGAAAAATCGTTAGGCGAAACCCCAAGACATTCTGGTGACACCGCTGTTCCACCTGCAGTCGTTGCTTCTAACGAAGAAGAACAACCTGCTGTTCCAGAGCAAACTGAAACTGTTTAGTTTGAAGGTTTGTTCAAACTTTGACTTTTTTTAGAATCGAAGACTCTACCTTGATGTTTATCCCAGTCTACTGTTCTTTTTATGCCTTAGCCGCTTTTCCTTAATTCCAATTTCTCTTCTTCTCTAAAGTATCCTTCGCCTTAGGCTGTTCTAAATTATAGTCAATTGAAGTGATTTTCATAATAATATTTGTAGATAAAGAGCGCTCTATATGGTCAATAACTATGACTGTACTAAACTTTTCTATAAATTCAGAGAGAAGTAAATAATATATGTGTATGATTAAAAATTAATTAATTTCATTGTACCAAACCCAATAGTGACAATGATTAAATAAGCGATGATCGAACTTGGAACCCCTCTGGTGATAAAGGTACCCACTGTCAAGTATGGTTTACCAAATTCATCAGTCATGCAAATTGCGGTAACATTGGGGAATCCTGACGTTGGTAATCCCATTGCTGCAGAACATAATAAGGCACTGGCCATGATTAACAATCTTGGATGAGGATCGGGCATGGCATTACCCACTTCTGATACCAATGGTATAATAATGAGTGCAGCCACAGTGTGACTGACAAACGTTGCCATGACCAATATCAATAATCCGAAAGTCAAAGTAACTCCAAAAAGGGAGAAGTCCTCTACTTCATGCTGAATAGTAACGGCAATAGTTGCTAGTAGTCCTGAAGAAGCAACAGCCTTACCTAATGCAGTACCTCCCATAGCCAATACGACAATGTTCCAAGGATAATTATTAAGATCTTCGGTGGACAATAAACCTGGGCCGAAAAACAAAATCATTGGAATTAAGGCAATAATACCCATTTCTCCGAAAATACCCTCGAGCTTAGATGCGATACACCATAAGAAAATGGTGCCAACAGATACAGCAATGATATACCATTGAACCCCAGTGAACTTGTCGTCAATCGTTCTGATGGCTACCAATTGAGTGTTTCTTGAATTACACTTGAAGGTAACAAGCAAGAAACTCCAGATACAAATGAGGGAGACAATGCAAATTGGGAGGGCAATAACAAACCATTGGCCCCAAGAGGGTGGAGGATCCATTGCACCAATAGCAATCATGTTCTGAGGTGAAGCGATTGGAGATGCCATACCACCTATATTAGCAGCTAAGGCAATACCTAAAATCAAAGCGTTGGAGAATTGAGAACCTTTTGGTAGGGTTCTTAACAATGGTTGAATAATGGAGAAACATAAGACTGGAGCTGCTACATTAGAAACCCACATAGATGCAAAAAGTGCCACACCCATGATTGTCAATAAAACAGTTGAAGGATTAGTTCCGGCTTTGGATAAGATCCAAGTAGAGATCAACTTTGCAATATGATACTTTGATAATGAAGCAGCTAAAGTAAACCCTCCCAATAACAACAAAATGACCGAGTTCCACATCGTACTCAAAATGAATTTCGAAGCATCAACGGTTTCCATAACTGAACCATCAGGGTTTTTGAGAATGTCCAAATTCACGATCAATAGAGGGATCAATAAGGATGTAACGAATAAAGGAATTGTTTCAGTTCCCCATAATAACGAAGCACAGATTAAGATTGCAAAACAGTTTTTTTGTTGCTCATCTTCAAAAGGGCTAAAGTTCAAAAGTAAGACTGTCACAAGAACAATGAGGGAGAGTTTTAATACGAATGGATTTTTCAAAGAGAAATTGAAGCTTAAATTATGTGTTTTACCTGATTTTTCATCGTTAGCATCGTTTGCATTAGTAAGTTGAGAATTGGCAGCATAATTTTTACGTTCCAAACCAATCATATCTCTCCAAACGGTATTTCTTTCCCATACAACATGTTCTCTCAAATGGATGGAGAGTTCAGATCTAGCAGTTTCTAAATCAGCATGATTACATATGAGAGCATACAATTTCACCAAAGACTCAATATTTTCATCCACTTTTTCCATGGTGGTTGGCTTGAAAACGTAGGATTTCAATGGAAGATTGGATAAATAGCTATCCTTCAAATGAGTGTTTAAAGATTTATCAAATTTTTTCAATGCTTTTTTGAACCCGGTCTGGTTCAATTCAATATAGGATTTCAATTCGGACAGTGTAGTGAATAAATCAATAACTCTTTTTCTGAGAATAACTCTGGTTTCTGAAAGCAAAAGTAATTGCGGTGGTAAGTTATTTGTGTTGTTACTCCAAACAGCAGGTGATTTCGGAGACTTCAATAACTCGTCGATCGACTTAGTACGATCTAAGGGGGTTCCGTCGCGTGACTTGGTACGACCCCTGCCACTGCCATCTTGAGTTTGAGGATCATAGGCACGTTCTTCATCTTCATCGTAGTCGAAGTCGTCGTCACCTTGAGTGAACTCAGTGTCTGGATCAGTGGTGGCGTTGAAGCCGGGATCGGAGGTGTTTCGACTGTTGTTCAGGTGCACTTTTTTGAGGGACGCAGCAGCATTTTGGGATAATGTAAATTGATTAAGAGAACTATTCCGTCTACTATTAGGGCCTCCGTTAGTTAAACCGTTCTCAAAGTTTTCAATATCAACAACCAAATCATCCAAATGTTTAAAGATAATCTTTTCTTGCGTTTGATAAAAGGTATCAATTTTTTCCAACTCCGAATCTAGGGCAGCTAAGAACACCACTGAGGGATCATCATCACGTTGGGGGTTTACCTGGTTGGATATAAGATGAGACGATTCCTCTACGTCATTCGTGACACGCTTTAATGAATCTCTTTGTAAAGAATATATCAATTTTTTTAGAGTGGTATAAGCAATATACTTCGATGACCACTCAGGGACAGCATTAAATTGAATTGAATGGGAGAACTTCATGGCGTTTGAATCTCTGATGCTATTCCTATATCATTAATATGCAAACAAACGTTAGCTGAAAACAAAATGATTAACTTTCAATGTGTTGCTACCTGGTAATCACCAGTTTTTCGTGAGTTTTTCAAAGAGCGGTCTCCTTACTGTGTTTTAAAAACCTCAGCACTGCGGTAAAAAAGAAAAAAAATTGGGAAATCAGTGCAAAAAAAAAAATGTATAGGCGGTTGTAGACTTCCTAAATAGGCAGTCTGTGCCAGGGTGGTTGAGGCAGGGTGCTAAAATGCTGTATGCACTGGTTTAGCCGGATGTCTGGAGATTGCATGACAAGCCCGCTAAATTTAGAATTTTGTCCCATAGATTAGCTAACACGGGTTCTGTTGGGTATTTTGTGGAGAGGTAGGAGTAATGAACTTTACCCTGTATCTCGTCCTCCTTTGCAGACTAAAGGGTAGAAGGTGTAATTGTTGTGCACTGCGTTACTATTTTTTAGTGATGACAATAAATTAAGGTTTGAATGCAGATTTGACTGGGAACAATGCCCTACACATTTTTGATTTATCATTAGACTGACACTGTACTGTGTAAGTTGTAAACCGTCTTCTACAGACTATACGTCCAAACTCGAACACAACCAAAAGTTCTAAGTACCAATTAGACTTCAATTCTAAAAGCGATATCAGCTTTCACCCCACGCACTGGTTGCTTTTGTATACTACATCCTAGGGACATAGAAGAAGAATATGGCTGCCGTCGTCTCCTATTTGTTCTCTGCTCATGTATGGAAGTTTCCCCCACTGTGCACCATTTTCCCCCACTGAATGCGCGGGTGCCCCTCGAAGCACTTTTACGTCATAGCACTCTTTTTTATTGTCATCCATTTATTTTTTGGCCATAAAAGTAGCTTATTTTCTGTTATCTTGACTGTACTCTACACGAAGAACAGACATAAACGGATTTTCTGAAGTGTCAAATCAAGTAACGTATCTACTAGGAAAAAGCTGTTATCTGCCTTTCCTTCGTTCTGTAAAAGAGCCTTCTACGCGTGCAAAAAAGCGGAGATACCTCATTTTTACGGTTACCGATTATTACTCCATACTCGAGAATTAGTCAATTTTTGTTTTTTTTTTTTTTGCTAGGGTTCGATCGGGTACACCACTTTTTTTTTTTCCCCTTGTTCTTTGTTATTTATGGATACTCTTATTCATCAATTGAAGTTATTAATACAGAATAAAGAACTATCTACGGCTCAACCAGTAGTTTCTCCCCCGGTCTTGTCAACTACCTGGTGGAATTCATTATCGAAGTTTGACAAACGAATCATATTCTTATCCATTGCCACTCTATCTGGAATCACCTATTATATTCTATCTCCCTCATTTTCTTCAGACCCGACAATGTTTACTAAGAGACCAGACAAGTACACCACTGGTCTCATTAATATGAGAAATGATTGCTTTGCTAATTCTTCTTTGCAAGCATACCTGGCTCTACCAGGTTTAACCGATTATCTCAATACATTTATAGGCTCATATAATGAGACTTCGAAGTATTTGAATGCAAATCAAATCGATTTGGAAACAATCTTAGATAATGAAGAACTTCAAAATATCGCAAATACCAAATTCAAAAAGGGTGGTAAGCTCAAGTATACCTTTGAGATTCCTTTACATCTAGCATTAGCAAGAATCGTGCATAAACTACAAGAAACTCAAATGACTTCAAGAACCATCAGTGTTTGGACTTTCTTACACGCATTGGAGAAGATTTTCAATGCCAAAATATCGAAATCTCAACACGATGCTCAAGAATTGACTCAATTAATAAATGAAACATTGGAAAATGAAAATATTAATTTTCATAAAACTTTGAAACTTTTGAAGGTGGATGCTAAAAACAAAGCAAAAGACTTGGACAAAATTGATATTCCAGAGTTTCCGTTTAGTGGTCTTCAAATGTCATTAATGAAATGTGTTGGTTGTTCTCATGTTTCAAAACCACAGTTTACCCCTTTCTTGATGGTCACATTGCATACTCCACAATCTTTCTCCTCTGACCTAGAAACATTATTAGATGAGAACGAATCAGAATCAATTGACGGCTATCAATGTATCAAATGCCGGATCTCCCAAATTGTAGCCAATGAGGAATCGCATGAATTCAAAAGTGATAAAAAGGAGAAGAAGATAATAAGCAAACTAGTTGAATTAAACAAAGATCCACACCTTTCCATCAATGAGGATTTACCAAAAGATGTGGAAGACTATATCAAATCCTATAAAAAGGCAAATATAGATATTTCCCAAGTCACTTCCACAGTGTTGAGAAAGAATCAAATCTTAAAACCCCCGAAAATTTTTGGATTACATTTATCACGTTCGACCTTCAACGGTTACGATATCACTAGAAATTCTTGCCATGTTTCCTTTAAAGATCATTTGACATTGTCTATTGGTCAAGAGTACCATAGCGAATTGAAACAGTTCCAGAAGCTAGCTTCACAAGAAGAAGATGTTGAGCAAATAGATATTAAATCCAAAGTTCTCACAACTGACGAAAATGATATGGAAGATGAAGAAGTTCAAAGAGAAGACTTTGTTGTGGAAGGTGAAGCTGACGAAGATGACGATGACGATGACGATGATGATACCGATGAAGAAAAGGCTAGTGATGATTTATCAGTTACATCCACAGAATCTGAAGTCTCTGTAGTCTCCAATTCAACTTTGAAAGATGGCAGTGTAACAACAAACCAAACGTCTAAAGATTCTGAAATGACTTCGAACACCGTTCTTCTGAAGTCTCCTGTGACTTTGAATAAAACTCCTATCACCCAAGATCAAACTGATCATCTTAAGCGCCATTTCAGAAAATTCAAATTTAATGATAACGATGTCTACAAATACAAACTTAAAGCAGTTATTAGACATCAAGGTTCTCATACTCAAGGACATTATGACTGTTACAGAGCCAAACCATTATTCGTTAAAGATAAAGAAGGTACTATTTTCAAATTATCACCGGAGATCTCGGAGGATAATTTGAAAGATTTCGTTTACAATGTTGAAGTTGTGGACGAGGAACCTAATACTAACGCTCACTCAACTTCTCCGACAGCACGTCCAACTTTAGTTGAACCACATTCAAACGCCACAGATATGGGAAGAAGTGCTTCTCTCGCTAGGAGAAGGAAGTTCTCTCTATCCTTAAGTGGATCTTCCAACCATGAAACTGGATCTAAAGATTCAGTTCCTGAAACTATTGGTGAAAGCGCAGAGTTCAAAAATGCAGGGGGTAATAATATCAGACGTAGGTTTTCCAACATTATGGGCAGAAGACCCTCAGTAGTTCAAGCTGATCCTGCTGAAGGTAACCTACAGGAGGTTATGCAAGCTGGATTAACTACACCTGCTGAATTTGTGTTTGATGATAGCTATTTCCTGAAAGCGACTGCCGACAACGAAAGTGAAAGACCATCTTATCAGCCGCAAACAACCGCTTCTGAAAACCACAAGATTAAGATGACGAAAATCTCTTCGTTAATGAAGCATCCGTACTGGAAAATCAGTGATGCACAGGTGTCTGAGGTCTCTCGTGCTTCAGTGTTCTGTGAAACGGCTAGTGTTTACATGCTTTACTACGAAAGAGTTGATAGACAACAAGTTAGTCCGCGTTGAATTTGAGCGTTCATGAATTTCATTGTATAAACCATATATTAACAGTCTATAGATTTATAAATTTCATTACTAACTAATGGCCCAACTGATCTTATCTAGACCAAAAAAATGCGATACTAAAAAACGCACCGATGTTTTTTTTTTTTTGAACTATAAGCAACACATCCAAAGATGGCTTCTAGGCGACAGAATCTGCTTGAAGTACCACTAACGAGACCTGCAGGGCTATCTTCACTGGCCAGTAATGCTCGAAAGCAAGAAGGTTTGTTTCCAGCTCCAAACTCTGCACAAAGAGTAGCGGGTGTCGGAGGACTAGCAGCACCTCAACGAAAACCAAGACAGAAAGTAGTATTGAAACCTGGTCATTCACCGTTGGATTGGGCTGAATTGAATAGAAAATCACCCAGTCATATTCTTCGCGGAGTTCCACCCGAGACTCCTCCTGCTCCTTACATTCGAATCAATAAAGAAGAGCTAAAGAACCATAAAACCAAAGAAGACTGCTGGACTTGTATCAATGGAAAAGTATTCAATATCACCCCCTATGTTAATTTCCACCCCGGGGGAGTAGACGAAATAATGAAATGTGCAGGAAAAGATGGAACTGCCCTCTTCAACAAATATCATAGTTGGGTAAATGCTGATAGAATGTTGGAGAAATGCTTTGTTGGAATGATGAATAGGGAATGATTTTCCGTCTGTTTATTTATTTATTTGGATAATAAAATTGTAGAACTTACAAGATGATTAACGACAATATATATAGAGTTTATAACTGGAAGTTATAATATACACTTAGAGCAACTATGGAGAATCAGCCAGGACAGAGCTATGGAGGTCTTTCACTAGGGTCTGAAATGCATCCTATTATAGTTTTATCAGCTCTTAAATAACTTAACAGTGTTTTATTCCAACGTATTCTCATTCAGAAAAACTGCCTTGTCAGTGACACCACGAAGTGCATCCATTTGAGTCCATCACTTGTATCCTTTTCCTTACTTCATACTCGAATATAGGGATCATGTGTCAAAGGAGCTAGAGGCGATCACTAGACCATCAAGGTCCCAGTCGTGATCTTCTTTGGGAATATTTTCAACCAATTGTTCTTGTAGACCAACACCTAGCAAGTAAGGAATATGGCCGAACTTTTCATGATAAACCTTTAAGAATTCGTCATAAAATCCAGCACCATGGCCCAACCGCTTCTTATCCTTCGTAAAGGCAACTCCGGGTACTATTATCAAGTCCAATCCTCCTTCTTCAAGAACATCTTTACCTTCTTGTGGTTCAAGTAACTGATATTTGCCTTGAGGTTTCAAGTCAACTACACTCAGGAAGTCAGGAACATTTATCATCGACATATAGTTTTTTTTACGACCCTCAGCTTGTACGAATGAACATCGAGGGAGATAGACTTCCTTATCATAGTCGAAACAGAACTTAATTAAATCCAAGGTTTGTACTTCCAGGTGTGGCATATTCATGTAAAGTGCTACTTTTTTGGCACTCACAAACTTAGGTAATGAAGTCACTGAGTTTCTAATGTCCGTGGACTGCGACAACACTGATGACAAAGGAATGTCTCTCAATCTATTCTTAATAACAGTCCTTAGTTGTCGCTTGGCTTCTTTTACAGACCTGGCACTGGACATATTGCCGAAGAGCAAAAGCTAAGAGTCAACTTTGAATTTTTCACATTATTTGCGAACTAACAACACAAAATCCTTTTTATACACTGAATATTTACCATATTTACATGCTTAGTTTGTAATATTTACGTACTCACTTGAACTTTTTCATCAAATCTGACTGATTTTCTTCTCTCTCCAAAGGAATTAAGAGGAATTTCTAACTCAATTCCGTCACCATTAAGATCTTTCTTTGCGTCTGCTAACATATTTCTGATGTCAGAACTTTCTTTAGTCAGAGAAGTACTTGACTTTCTTTTCTGTTGCCCCTTCTTATCGGCTTTACACTTTTGGCATGCACAAATGAACCCCCAATTGACTCTTAATTCTCTCTGTCTTTGTTGAACTGTATGAGCAGGATTAACATATGTTGTGGTTAGTTCTTCTCCTGCCCGTATATCTCTAGCAGCATAAACCTTAAGACCGTCCGTTCTAATCGTAGTAGAAGATTCCACATTAGTATTTGGGTCACAGTTATGATTCAAATGTGACTGCACCAAATAAATGCAAGAATCTAAATTGTTTATATTATAAGTACCCATCATGAACAAAAATTCATCATAAGAGAGTTTCCCATCTTCATGAGCTCTAGGGAATACATTCTTGAACTTGTCATATCCTTCTTTCCATAAGGTTTCTTGTTGTTCTTGAACGAATAATGCTCCACCTTGAAGACTATCAAAAGCACCAGCAGAAGAGTTTAAGGCCTTATATCTAATTGCTTGAGAAACCCTGGCCATGGCATTGAATTGTTTCCCCTTGACGTCGTCCTTGTCGTTAACTATATTAGCATAAATCAAAGTTATAGCGTACAATGCGTTCCATTGTTCTTTAATGCAATAGTTTTGAAGTTCAAAAAAGGCTTCCGAGTTCACGCTTTTTTTGGATTTAGCTTTTGAGGTAGAACTATACATATTATGTTTTAATAATCCATGGATAGTGTCAAGCTTCTTACAAGTTTGGGAACACCATAATTCTGGACAAACATTACAATCCAATCCCCTTAACACAGTTGATTTGGAAACACCTCTGACAGACTGATTTGATAATTTTCCACAGAAACAGCATGCTTTTCCAAGTTTGATCAACTCAGCATTTGCCAAAGGGGGGACAAAAAATAATTGAGATTCTTCCCATATCAAGTCTCCTTTTTTGATATCAGCTTTTGAGTATAAGCCTTTCCCCCTTTTGGTAGTCATTACTATATCTACTTTTGGAGGCAACGATATGTCTGGAGTTATCTCTGATTTGATGTCTGCTGCATAAGTAAACTGTTGCTGATTAGCATTATTAGCTAAGAGGCCAAAGTTCTTCAAAAGAGTTTTGACTCTCTTCTCCGAAACTGACCAATTGGAGTGTCTCTCTTTAACAATCGCGTGCAATTTTCCAATCCCTAATGATTCAGTAGACGGATCTGATTTCCAAATCGCTATAACATCGTCCACAATTTGTCTTTCATGAGGGACAATTGGTTCTGGTGATTCTATCTTACTATCATTGATGTCTATCACCTCAATTTTATGTCGTACTTGTTCCATCTTTTTAAACTCGCGTTATGAAACGAAACTACGAAAGGTTTTACTTTCACCACTGGAAGTTCAACATCGCATCACCTTTATTTTTTGCGACACAAAAATGACAAAAATGTCATAGACAAGTTGTTACATTGTATATAAGAGACTACTCAATAATACGAAACAGGTTAAATTGGAATCCACTTTTTCAAACCTGAGTGGTTCGCTTTCAATCTTTCCGTTCCTCTACCAGTATCCTGCAACTCAGCTTCACTTTTAACTAAAGTTTTACCATCTTGTGACTCAATCACACATTCTAGAATAATAGATTTTCCGTTACATGATGTTCCTTCCTTTTGCTTGGTCTTCAAAATCAAAAATTGGTTCGCAAAGGAAGGATATTTGTAGCTAATACTAAGGTTTTCAACCTTGAAATCATCCTTCAAGTCAGATTTTGTTAAATACGATAATGATGCATTTCTTTTGAAAGTTTCATTGAGAAAGGTAGCAATTATCCCTCCATGAATAATAAAAGGGTATCCGCATAATCTATGGCCAGCATGAATGATTGCAACCCCTTCATTAGTTTCGATATTATGGAATATTACTGGTTTGATAAAAATTCCCCCTGGTTGTGCGAGAGTATGGGTGTGCAATGAAGGAGTTCTATACTCCTCTTGCTTTATCGTTTTTCTTTCAAATTCTTGGTTATCTAACACATTTCTATCCAAATTTTCCCACGAGTTCAACTGAATCCACTTCTCGTTCAACTTGGAATGCGCCAATTTTTGATATATAGGTAGATTCTTCAATTGGTACTCTAACTTAACGAGTAAAAGATCATCATTTATTCCAGCATCTGTAATTTCTTCATAATAATTAAACAACGTTTCATTGTATGCCAAGTATGATCCCAAAAGAAAGAATAAACCCGATGTTTTCCAACTGAAGTACTTCTTTTTCCTTTTAGGGAGATGTTTGAATGGCGAGTCAAATTCTCCCCGGGTTCCGTAAAACCTCACGCTGCTAATAAGTCGTTCACAGGAGTAATTTCTCTTGGTTCTTGCAAGGTTGAATGAGGATCTAAACATATTTACCACATTAGATTCAATATCAAGAGGAGAAGAATGGTTTAAAAATGGTCGCCGGTTGATTATTGATTTTTGCACGACCACGTTACCTTCACTACAAACATTCAACGTTTTACCTTTACTTAAAACTGCTTCTCACAAAGCCCATAGATAATAAATATATAATATATTAAATAAGGAGTGTGTCAGCAAAGTATCTTTAATCTTATATTTGGGAGTCTTGTCTGTAAGGCAACGAAGTGAGAAACTCACACTAAATTAGATAGAAAACCCATAAACTAATTATAGTAATCTGCAAAAAACAATGGCATCTTATTAGCTTTCCAGTAGAGAGCTCTGAATTTCCCTTCTTTATATACTTTTTTAAGTCTTGTTTTACATGGACATATGCTGTCAACTTCGGTAAGTGATACTAAGAAATAAATAATACTAAGATACTTCGTATCATATTTTGAGAAGTTCAACTCGTATTTAGAATTTTAAACATATGCTAAAGGTGCTGGTAACTTAAAGAGAAAATAGAGTAGAGTAGTTAGTTTTGTCATTTTTTGAAAATTTTTAGGAAAAAATGAGAATTTTGCAGCTTTGTAAATGTATGATCAAATATTGTAAAGATGCTCAGAAAATAAATATGAGGCTAGCTGAAATAAGATATCATAGGGGTTATGAAGAGGTTTTTGAAGTAAAGCCCATATATCAGATCTTTTTCTGTGGCAAAAATTGGAAAGTCATCAATGATTTTCAACAAAATCTTACAGTTGAATGGGAATATGGTTTACTAAGCAGAGTTTTTGACAAGGAAGAAGAAAGTTGATTTTTACTTCAAGCATTGAAAAGTGAATCAATACATGACAGGAGATTCAATGAAAATTAGACTTAGTCTCAAAATTTACACTTTCTTGAATCACAACATGCATGAAGACATTCCCGAATCATTTATTAATAAGCGCAAAACAATGATGGAAAAGATAGCAAAAAGTTATCGTACTCTTTTTCGGTCAAAAAATCTTTCTTTTGTTAGGGCAATCTAGTAGCTTCTTCTGACAGTCTGTAGCACCGAAAAACAAAATTAGCTTGCCTTACTTTTCATTCAGACCAAATTGTGTTTTCGACGTTAGCCTTAAATTTCCTCGCGAAGATATGTGATTCCTTTGTAATAGCTGATCTTCCCAAACCTTATTATCATTTTTTGATTAAAGATCCTATTATCGTAAGTATTGCTTATTCTTATTGTAGATGGAGAAATGATACGTCTTAATATGTATTTTAAACATTCAGATTTATAGGACAAATGTGAGGTTTCCCGGAATTGAAGGATATAGCTTTTCTTAAAAACAAATACCTACTGTGCTATTTGGGCTTCTAAAAGAATATATTCTGTCTAGGTAGTCTGAACATTAATTTAATCAACTTCAGATTTTATTCAAAACAACTCGAGAATGTGTCAAATGTTGATAATCTGAAAGGAACTCTCATATTTTCCCTTTAGACCAGAGATATTAAGCCAGTCAAATAAGTCCCATCAAAAGTAGAATATCTCTCACATCTAAACACTTCTACGTTTTGACCGCGTAAGTTAAAATTTGTAGCTTTATTTGACTTAACAGAAGGCTGTTGAAAATATTTTAAATGATTCCTGAGATGTAGTTAACAAGAATAAAAAGAATCATCTTTTACTTGAAATTCAAAAAAGTCAAAATATATAAAAGTAGAGGAAATGCAGCTCCTTCTTTATTCTTCTCAGGAGTTTGGGAAATCCTTTATGGAATAGTTTTTTCAAATAAGGGAAGTAATTACGACTCCTTATCCTCCAACTTCTATCCTTATCTTCGAATAGTTAGGGATTACTCATCTCTTTCCTTCTTCTAAGTATAGAATATCCACTTTGCCTCCTAAAAATATTCCCAATCATATCACAATACTGTCACTTATCAACCATTCAATCTGAAACACAATTGTCAAGAACACCGAGGAAAAGATCTAATGAGGGATATAATATCACACTAGTTGAAGATCTTCATCATACCAAGGAAAACATGAATTTGATCTAAAAAAGAAATAGAAAACTGAATCAAACAATCTTCTATTGGGCTGGCTTCATGGCTATTTTTTTGATTTTAAAATAATTGAATTTGTCGAAGTCTCTCAATATTAAACATCCTAACTTTAATTTAACAATTTATTAATATTATATAAAGAATAATATTTTACTTGATCATGTTGAAGTTGTTCTAAATGATTCATTTTGTTTAAGGAGACTCTGAAACAATATATTAATATTATATGAAGAATAGTATTTTAGTTGTAATTATAAAAGTTTGAGAATATTTTAGGCTGCAAAATAAAATATTCTCTATAAAGAAAAACAATGAATCGCAAACTATTTGAAGATAAATAGTAGTTGGTAAATCAGATAAGGAATTGTTATTACTTTCCATATCTGGTAATAAAATTCAAAGAGAGAGCAACTTAAACAGTTTCCAATGTTTCTATGAAAAATATATAAGGAGCAACATTTCCTCTAGTTTTATATATTTAGTTTTATAATTATCAAGTAAAATACTATTCTTTTATATAATATTTAATATACTGTTTTCTGATTAAAATTACTTTAAACAACTACTATTACAATGAATCACATAGAGAAATTCGACACAATTAGTACTATTCTAGGAAAAACATATTGCAACACCCTTAATCCAAACTCTTTGAATTAATCATGAGAATAGACTTCCCAAAACTTTGGTGTGCATATCTGCTATCATCTCGTCAGTAGACAAATATTTAATATCAAAGACTTTTGATCTACAATGATCTCTGATAAAATGCAATGTGTTTGGTTCGACGATGATTAGCAGGATGCTGAGCCAACTTGATACACCCAGAAATACGGTAATGGGAATTTGATACGAAAGATATCCAACAACTGTTTGATCCATAAAAAGTCTGACAGATTCAGCTAATGATATATACCCAGCTTCAGCTGTTGATAAGGCTGGTGTAACTTGTTTCTTCGAATGCCAGATGATAGCGCTACCGCCGTACTTGAAAAGATGTGGTAGTTGATTTTCTGTCAAACTTGTGGCCTTCAACAAAATGAATCATTTAGAACAACTTCAACAGGTTATGAGCCACCGCCGCTATCTCTTAGATATCCCTAAGGCTGATAGACTCTGTGGTCAGAATAATTATTTTGCTTGGTCAGCTAATGTAAGAAATAGATTAAGTTCTATTGACTATGGTCTCATTGCTTACCTTGAAACAGGTGGTCCTCAACCTATAGCTGGTATTGATGCTAATCTGGATGAGTTTCAAGCAATTCTTGCTGCTTTTGATAATGGTGTCCACAGCATTGTCTATTCGAGTATCACTGATGATATTCATGATAATCTTATTGAATGCTCACCTCCCACGGCGTTACATCAGAACTATGGGAGGATCACCTATCCATTAGCCTTCAAACGTCTTCGTAATTCCCATAATGAGACATTTTCGAATCAGGCTGCAGCTGCTCGTGCTGCTCATGAATTGACGAAGTTTCTCTCAAAGCCTCCTCCTAATGATGAACGTCTGTTCAGCTTGATGTCTCTTCTTTTATCAAGGAATTTGTTGGTTCTGGTGCTGAGTATATCAATGAAAAGCCAGAGTCAATTACTCCTGCTGAGATTGTTGACATCTATACAGCCTCTCCCTCTTCTCTGAAGGCTGTTTCAGCTGTTCTTGTTGCTTCAAGAAAAGAAACCAGAAACCAGGTCGTCATATTGCTCCAAATTGTTAGCTAAAGAGAGAGACTTAACTTCTGGAAAAGTCAAACTTACTCCAGGTCTGCTAAATATAGTGCTGATGATCTAATGCCCGACTTGCTCTTATTAGTGATGTCTTTTCTTATTTATCTTGATAGTGGGGCTACCAATCATATGTTCTCTACTAAAGATGCATTTCAATTCTTAAAACCCTGTGAACCTATTGCTATTAACGGTATTGGTGGGTCTTCTGTTGTTAGTTCTCAAAAAGGTACTGTCTTCTAAAAAATGTTCTCTGGTGCTATCCTTCGTCTCAACGATGTCTATTAACTTGGTAGATCGGTACCAATCTTATTTCTGTTCAAATATTTCCCAGAAAGCAGGGAAAAATCTTGTTTTAGATCCATCAAGTGTTACTATTTATGGTGTTGTAGTTGGTGTCCATGCAGATAAAGATCGTGGTGGATTGTATTTTTTAATGGGAAATGAATTGCTCAGGTGAGCTTCCGTCTATGTGAGTATTAAATCCACCTCTGGTATTGATTGGCATGGTCGTTTGGGCCATCCTGCTGCTGAGATATTCCATCATGCAAATTAATTATATCGATTTTCTGAAAAATTAATATTCTCGGTTGATTTTATGTTCTAGTTGGAAAGACAGCAGGGGCACCTGTTTCATTTAGTGTTTCGGAGAGACCGCGGTTTCTTCTCCAAGTGTTACATATGGACGTTAGTCGTCCATTTTCTGAGTCTTTAAATGGAGAAAGAGTATTACTTGACCATTATTGAGGGGTATGTTCGATAAGTCGTCTTGTTGTGATTTGATAATTGCTTTTATTTCAAAGAGTGAAAGATATTTTGCCTCTCGGAGGTTGAAATATGTTGTCAGTGCTGGATTAGAAATGATAATGGTGGTGACTTTGTTAGCCATAAGCTTGATGAATTTTTTAATTCCGTCGGTATTAAGCATCAGCTTATGTCCCCATCTCTCTATCAAACTATTCGGCATAAAGCTCGTACGATGCTTCTGTTGCAGTGTTCCAGTATGTTTTTCATAGGATAAAGAAATATGTGAGAAATAAAGCTGCAAAATAAAATATTCTCTATAAAGAAAAACAAAAATGAATCGCAAACTATTTGAAGATAAATCGTGGCTGGTTTTTAATATTCTGTTTTCTGATTACAATTTTTTTTAACAACTACTATTACAATGAATCACATTGAGAAAATTCAACAATTGCACTCTGGTTCGAGATGGCAAATTTGCTCCTGTGTCGAAGAAGTGATGGGCTACGATACTGAGAGACTGTCCTATAGGTTTTTTGACCCATTTGTCAACAAATATATTACTGCTATACAAGTTCATTTTGATGAAAATTGCTTCTATTTTGCATCTTTGCCCAAAAAAGATGGTCCTAGTGTTTGACGCTTCTCTTCTTACTGGGAGTGACATTATTGGTGGTGTTGCCGGTGTTTCTTTGAATGCCAGATGAATGCACTACCATCGTACTTTAAAACTATACCAGTAGTTGATTTTCTGTCAATCTGGTCATTAGCCCAATCAGCATCACAGAAACACTGCAAGCTCTTGAAGTCTCCATTGTAAGCCAACACCGTCTTTTGTTCCTTACATTTATATGATGACCAGTTTAGCTGCTAGAAAATCAATTCTTTTGGATTTTGCAAAAATCGTGACAAAATTCTAATAATCTGTGATATATCACATCTCACAGTATTAGCAGCAAAAAGATGTTTAAGGTCGTTTCCTCCAAATAGAAGAATTGTGCGATGCAGATGGGTGTTTCCTTTAAGATCTGATGGTGCTTACAAAGCTAGATTAGTTGCTCAAGGCTTACTCAAGTCGATGGTATCGGTTATGGTGAAACTTTCTCTCCAGTTATTAGATATGAATCTATCAGGATATTCTTAGAGGTTGCTGCTATTCAAAACTTGGTTGTTCACCAGATGGATGGCATTAATGCTCTTCTCAGCGGTGAATTAAATGAAAAGATCTATATGAGAAAACCTGAAGGATATCTCATCAATGTTTTGAGATTAGAGAAATTTTTCTATGGTTTAGAGCAAGCACAAAAGGAATAAGAAGATACATGGAGTATTAGTTAAGTTAGGCTTCTTTCGCAATAAATGTGAATATTGCTTGTACTATAGAAGATCTGAAAAATCAACTGTTATCATCGGACTTTATGTTGATGGTTTGCTAATTGCTAGTAGTTCTCAGGCTATTATTAGTGACACATAACAACAATTGATGAAGCTGTTTAAGAAGAAGGATCTCGGATTAGCCAAGTAATTCCTCAGTATGAACATCTCACAAAAAGGATCAATCATCAAATTGAGTCTCAGTGATCATATTCTGAATATTTTAGATGAGACTGGCATGAATGATTGTAAACCAACAAACACTTCAGCAACCTCAGCTCAAAAATTGATAGCCGTAGATGTTGAAGTTGTTCTAAATGATTCATTTTGATTGATTAGACTCAGAAACAGTTTATTAATATTATATAAGAATAATATTTTACTTGATAAATATAAAACCGAAATATATAAAGCTAGAGGAAATGTTGCTCCGTATGTTATTCATAGAAGAGTAATATTTCTATTTGATGAGTCATTTACTTGAAATTACATCAATTGTAATTTCTTCTCTTTGGCGTATTTTAACCATATATGGAAATGGCTATGTCATAACAAAGAGAAAGCATTACTCCTTTCTCATCTCTTCAAATGGTTTGTGATTACTCGTTCATTTTTGTTTTTCTCGTTAGAGAATATTTTATTTCGCAGCTTAAAATATTCTCAATCTTAATTTCCAATTAGTACTCTTCTAAGAAAAACATACTGCAACATGTTGCAGTTTGTCCTTCTAAACAAAAATGAATGTGTAATCATAAATTATTTGAAGAGAAGAGAAAGAAGTGGTGCTCTTGTTGCAGTTGTTTTTCCTTGGATAGTATTAATTGGGAAATAATGATTGAGAATACTTTTAGGCAGCGAAATAAAATATTCTCTTATCAGAAAATCAAAAATGAACGAGTGATCACAAACTATTTGAAGATGAATTGCCCTTTCAGTTCCATGGCAAAGCCTTTTCCATTTATGGTTAAAATACACCAAAGAGGAGAAATTACAATTAATGTAATTTCAAATAAATGACTCATCAAATAGAAATATTACTCTTCTATGAATAACATACGGAGCAACATTTCCTCTAGCTTTATATATTTCGGTTTTATATTTATCAAGTAAAATATTAATATTGTTTCAGAGTCTCCTTAATCAAAATCAATCATTCAGAACAACTTTAAGAGGGATGGCTTTTATTTGATATTCTATGATTGCAAAATACAACACAAATCACAAACTTTTTGAAAAGGGATTTCAGTGCTTTTGTTGCAGTATATTTTTCATAGGATAAAGAAATATGTGAGAAATAAAGCTGCAAAATAAAATATTCTCTATAAAGAAAAACAAAAATGAATCGCAAACTATTTGAAGATAAATCGTGGCTGGTAATTCAGATAAGGACTTGTTATTACTTTCCATATCTGGTAATAAAATTCAAAGAGAGAGCAACTTAAAGAGTTTCCAATGTCTCTATGAGAAATATATAAGAAGCAACATTTCCTCTAATTTTATATATTTCGGTTTTATAATTATCAAGTAAAATATTATTCTTCTTTATAATATTTAATATACTGTTTACTGTTTACAATTACGTTATACAACTACTATTACAATGAATTACAATGAGAAAATTCGACAGCATTACATTATTCAAGTTGCTTTATTTTCACAGTGGAGAAATATATTATTATTTTTGAAAAGTTGATGTTGTTGCAAAATGTTTCATAGGATAATATTAAATATAACGAGTCTTTTGAAATTCGATTACCAGGAGGCAAGAATATCTTTCAACACATCTGCTTTAGTATTGATCAGACAAAGAACACCTTCAGTTTAGTTTTTCAATACTAAGTTGGTGCTTCACAGAGTTTTATATTCAATCCTATTATAAAATATGCTAAATCGCAGTAAGCTATCTTGAAAAGTCATCCCTTGTGTGTGCCTTATCATAACGAAGCTGATATTTAATACCCATTTTTACTTGTTGAATGATATGGAAACTCGAATGGAGCCTTTTTCTTTAAAGCATAGTAAAGCAAAGGAGCACTCTGTTCAATTTATCAACATTTGACAAAAGTCTGGAGAGGCTAGATAAAAAGCTAATTGTCGAACCCAAGAGGCATAAGTATACAGGAATACCTGAATAGAGTATTAATTTGTGAGAGCTTCTTAATCAGTTGTCAGCTTTAAATTGCTCACTCGGAACTGAAAGTAGAAAATAAGAATACATGAAGCCTTTACAGTAGACCAACGAAATCTTTAAAGAGCAAACTGTATGTTTGGCTTTTTGAAACCTGTTATCGTTAAGAAACTAAACCTTATATCATCACCTGCAACTAGAATTGAAAATGGTCAAACACCAGTTGCAAGAGTTGCATTAGAAAAGCATAATCACACGCTAAATATGCTCCGAGAAAAGTCAAGGAAGACATACCACCCTTTACTGAGCATCTTAATATTAGGAACCCTCTCCTTGCTTATCAGCTCAAATGTTGAAAATTGGTTAGCTTACTTCATTTATATCGATTTCAGCCCTCTCCTAAAGAATTCGTAATTTTATGGGATTTGTTGAAAATTTGTACAAAAATTTCCAAAAAGGCAAAAATGGACTATTTCTATGGCTGCGAAAAGAGATTGACCAATGGAAATTGTTAAATTTAGCACAGTCCTAAAGTCCAATTACAATTCCCATCTTCTGCAACTGAAAATTCTTGTAAGATTTAGTCTATTTTGTTATATATCTCTTATTTCACGCCGACCCACTACAAGCATATTCGCGATTACGACTCCATTAAATATTTTCAGTATATTCTACAGGGATTGTTGAAAATAACATGATGGATCACATTTTTCAAAGATGAGACTCCATGCTACATTCATTCTATGATCAAGGAAAAATTGAGCAAGTATCATGTCTCATAAGTCTCATACTGTGGTGCAAATGGTAAACCATGTCTCTAGCTATTGAATAGACAGATAGAAACAATTTAAGCAGGAGAACTCCAATAAATCTCTGAAGAAAAAAGCGGCCTCAAAGTTATTAAGTGGAGAGTGTCACTGAGCTCTGTTATGTGAATGATCGTCTTTTGTGCTCCATATCCTTCGAAGTACACCCAAAACTGTAATCTTTCCGTCCATAAAATGGGTAGTGCTAATTCGAAGACTTTGATCTTAGGCTGCTAGTTAGTAATATATAACCATAGCCGATTGAATCGTTGACTTTGCTCATGCTGAAAAATAAACTCGTAGCACAGACTTGATTAAATGGATTGCTCGTGTCCTTCAATAGAGCTACAGATAACTAGATGAGGTTAACTCAACTGAATAGAAAATATCACACCATACATATTCCAATAGAAAAGCTAAATCAAAAAACATAGCAGCTTGAACCAGGGTGGAAAAAGCAGTGAGTTTACAGTATTTTGTTGAGGTCAGTGTATCAATTTCGTCTTTTTAGACCTATGCCAACACCGTCTTTCAAACCATTTCGAACAGTGCGAGGGATTGCGACAAACTGATAATTTGAGTTTAGCTCGCACGATAAGACGCGCAATTTTGTTACATTTCCAAATAGAGCACATTTTTTATATTGAATGGAAAGAGCTAATATTATTTGAACCCTTATTCCTGTCAGTCTTTGTTGGCATAAAGATAATAAGAGACAGGGCGATAATAATATGGGCAAGATTACCCGGGTTAGAACTGGTTGTTGGACCTGCAAGAAGAGGTATGTAAATGTATGAAAAAATTTAGTGTCTTATCTAACTTCTGCAAGACATAGAAAGTGTGACGAAGGAAAGCCTTATTGTTCTAATTGTATTAAATCAAACCGACAATGTGAAGGCTATGAAATAAGGTTATCTTTTGATGTGAATGGAAAGAAAACATCTAAGAATAAGAAGAACGTGTTCAGACCACAAACATTTGAAGGGCTAGCTACAGCTTCACAATCACTAGAGACTCCTTCTAATTCAATGGATGTTGTCCCTCCTTCCAAGAGCAAGACGTTCTCGCTTACTGATTCACAAACAGACAAATCCAATCAAGATGAGCAACCACATGATAATAACAGCAAATCATTCGATTTATCTGAGACTTCATCAAAACTACGAGTAGTTACTACTAAAAGCGATTCTGGTATCTCTGCACCAGAGGAGACCATCAACACTCCAAGTCACTTTGATGATAATAAGTTCAAGTCGTCAGGAAATAACTTGGAGCAGTTCAGCACAAAACTCTTCGAAGACTTAGAAAGCCTTTTAAAATCACCAAAATTTGAAAACTCACTTATGAACACGCCTCCAAGTATAGACTCAGTAATTAGTAAGGTATCAGGTCCAATCAATAGTAGGAGTGTTAAGAGTCCAGAAAAAAACGATCTAGCGGATGTAGAACCCTTAGACTCCATGTTGACAGAGAACCTTGAAATCGATACCAAATCCTACTCTACACTTGATTATGAGATTATGGGATTTATAGACAAAACAAGAATATATCAAGATAATGAAATTGACCATTTTGACTTTGAATTAATGCCTCAGAAGGCTAGGGGATTATATTCATTAAGTCACCAAGAGGAGAATATGATGTTGAAGCATTTCTTTAAGAAGCTTTTACCTCTTCTTGACGCCCATCCTAATTCCCCATGGCCAGATTTAGCCTTGAAATACTGTGACTTTGATATTGCGAGAAGTTGTTTCATATCTTTGGCATGCATCCATATCTATGAAAGTAGAATTGGTGGAAACGAATACTATACAAAAGGTATGGCTCATATTAACAATACCATGGATTACTTGATTCAATATATTACAACAAACAACAACACTAACGATAATGATGAAAATGATAAAATTGAGAGTTTCGATGAAGTTTCGACTAAATATGGTGACAGCCCAAAATCTGGTAAATTCAAAAAGAAACAGATAAGCTCATTTGTTATCTTGGTGTTGATAAATGTGCATGTTTTATTTGCTGTTTTAGAAAAAGGAAAAAGTTCATTGTCCCGATTTTTGTTTAAAGTCTTTGCTTCCATATGTCAAGATACTAAATTTTATCAGAGTTTGATGGAGAATGAAAAAAAGAGATCATTGGTGGTCGTATTATCTTGGTATGATACTGTTAGTGCGATAGTTTCACCTGATTGTCGATTACCATATTGTAACCCTGAGTGGTACGGTTCATTCGATGATGATATTTCAACTTTGAAGATGATGGGATGTCCAGGAGAAATTTTCAAGGCTATGGCCAAAGTGTGCTTATTGAGACATGAAGTCTACAAATTTGAACACGATGAGAAGGAAACCAGCGCAAACAACATAGAATTTGAACCAGAAGCAGTTTTCAATAAAGAGATACTATTCAAGAATGAATTTGCGATCATTAAACTGGAACTACTATGCTACAGGGACTATATCCCATTGCAAGATGGGGAAGAAGATTACAGCCTAAGATTAAAAGGAGCGCAATGCTGGGCATTGGCCATTTATGTCAATTTATTGAGAACAGTCAAACCAGACAACTACAGCATCACAATACAATCGGTAGTGGAAGAATTCATTGATGTTTATGGTTCTATGGATTCGAGTTCTCCAGTTGTAACTCAAATGGTTTGGCCAGTTCTTGAGATTGGTTCTGCATGCAAAACTACTTACGAAAGAACAAAGCTCACACAGTACATGGACACGTTATACCGTACAGCTCAAATGGGGACATTGTTTTCTTTAAGAAGAGTGGTTGAGCAAGTATGGACTATGGGGAAGAGTCAGGAAGAGGTCTTAATTGATTGGTTGGGCCCAAGTATCGACTATTTGCCAGTATGAGAAGGATTAAGTATAAGATACGTCAATTATATTATAAAGCAATCTAAGCTGCTCCAATATTCTATTACGTTGTTTATTAAATGATCTTCCTTAAGATTAACTATAAAATCCAACACTCAGTGAAAGAGAAATTATACTCAAAGCTTATAATTTTTGCATAGCAGCAATATCAGTAGATTGAACGTGATCTTCATCTTCTTCAATAGCAGTCTGTAAATCTTCAAGAGATACTTTAGCATCTTCGACAACTAAGTTGATTTGTAATTTTTTGATACCGAAACCGACTGGGATCCATTGGTGAGCACCCCAAGTAAGACCATCCATTTCAACGGCTTTAACGTTGGCTAATAATTCTTCTAAGTCAGTTTCATCATCCCATGGTTTGACATCTAAAGTGACAATGGATTTGGCAGCTGGTTTTGGACCTTTAGCGGCTTTCTTAGCAGCGTAAGCAGCTAATCTTTCTTGTTTAACTTTTTCAGCTTCTTCATCAACTTCATCATCAGAACCGAATAAGTCGACGTCGTCATCGTCTTCTTCAGCAGCGGTGGAGGCGGCTGGAACTTTACCAGCTGGTAAGTCAGAGAATTCTTCGGTGAAAGAAGCAATGTGGTTGAACCATCTAGCGAATTGAGGGTATTCTTTTTGGAAAGCTTGGTAGACAGTGACGTCAGCTTGAGTAGCAGAAGTACTAAATATTTGTTAGTAAATAATTTCAAAGAAAAACACGAAGCCAATTGGAAAAAGGCTTTTATGCAATAGTTCAAATATATCAGCTAATAGATTTAAATCTCCTTTGTCACTCATACGGTGGGTCTTGAATCCACCTCATAAACACGGACCAAAGATTATGATCATCATTTAAATTTGAATTTTTGGAATTGATTGATTCAATTGTGCCAATTGCTAAAAACGTGTGATGCTTCATTAGTTAACATACCCTTCGACGTAAGATTTGTCAGCTAAAAATTCATTTAAGGATTTGAGGGTTTCAACCTTAGAGAAATCGGAGAATGACATGATGTAATATATTATTTGAATTGAGTTGCGTGATATACACCAGAAAGAAAATTTTATTAATCAGATTTTTCAGTGAAGAACAAAATTTTTTTTCGGCCTTCGATTCCATCATTTTCTTTTTTTTTTTTCATTTAGGGCTGTAAATTACCGAGGAGATGAGCGTGGTTGTGGAATGGGGTCGTGTAATTATGAGCATGGCGGGTAACCCATAAAAGACAAGAGAGGTTTGATGAGTTGATGTACGGGTGTTTATTATCAATTATATATCTTGTTGAAACTTCCAGTAGGAGCATTCAAAGGAAGCATAGCAACGGAACTCATTACTCAAACCATTCTTGTGTTCCGGCAAAAAGGTTGTCATGGTAGTGTCTGGGTAGTTTTTCTGAATTACCTTGTGCATTCTTTCTCCAGTAGATGAAACAAGCTTATACTTAAGGTCTCCAGATTTGGTCAAACCGGTCCGGTCTGAGAAAAGTAAGTTTTTTGCTGCTTCAGATGATTTGGTTTGGCATTCTTCCTCTAGAAATGGAGGATCTATCAACAATCTGTGGCATTTATGTCTCAAAATGTCTGGGATTTCATCTGGTTTATTGTAGTCGTAGAAAAAGAAATGCTTTTTTCCAGCTAATGCTTCAAATCTCTTATCGTACTCCAACAAGTAGATCTCTTTGGTGGGGATCTCTGAGGGTGAAAATTTATTAATTGCTGCATACACCGAAGGGGCACTAGCGATGACTATGACTGTATCTTCGTCAGCACCTTCCAATAATGCCTTGGCTAATATTTTTGCAGTCTCATCAGCATACCAAAATTGTGATAATTGCCAATCTTCCTTGAAAGCATCTATCGTGAGATCTTTCTTGGAGTTTTCAAAGTCTTCTTCTGATTGTTTGTACAATGATTCAAATTGCTCAAGTCGCTGATTTTCTTCTTGTTTGAATTCTTGGAGAGCGGCTAATGCATGCACTGACAAAGTAATGGGTTCGTCGTCTGAGTCCATGATGTCTGAAACCACAAGTTCTAGAATGTCATATGGTGAAGTACATGAAAGCGAAAAAAATGCAATCTGCAGCCTATGTGCGACATTACTCCAGAAAACTCATTACTTTGTCGCGCGAGACATTTTTTTACTTGAAAGATAAACATTCTCTATCCCATTAGTGTTTTTGTGGGGATAGGTTAGCTGTTGACCATGCTGTTTAATTGTTCACCAGCAGAGTTAATTGACCACATCCTATTTACTGTATCATTCTCGGGGCAAAGTGGAATAGCGTTACCTGATCTATGGCGCGAAATAAGTAATAAGCTCAACAATGAATCCACTGATTTGTTCCAAAAAAAGATAATATGGAGATGGCTATTTCATGGCGCTGATGATACCAAGTTGATTTTCAAGAAAAACGACGTACTTATAACCATAAAAGACAACTACCAAGCGGCAATTGATGAGTCCGATGAAGAAGCATACATCGTCTATCCTAGTGAGATTACCCAATGCAAGTATTTAACTGGTAATAACCTTACTTTCAAGAGGGAATTAGGAGAGTTTCCATTTCAACTATTATGTGTAATAGCCAAATACGGAGCAACCGGAATCACTACTCCGGCATTATGTAAAGAAGCAGGACAGGATCCAAGATCTTCTACTAACAGGCTAAACAAATTAGAGGAATTAGGATTGATCTATCGAAAACAGTTTTATGATACTGAGGCAAAGTTACACACCAATCTCTCTATTCATAAAAAATTTGCATCGGATGAGATTAAAGTGGCAGATACTGACCTCGAAGATAGTTACGAATCTTCTCGTCATATCGCCAAATTAAGACAGTATATTGTTAATGCTGTTAAAATAGCACCTAATGGAATCAGAGCCTTTAGAGATTTGAAAATGGAATTGAATCTAGATAAGGACATTTCTTCCAATAAATTGTTTAACTCTGTTGTTTGGACGCTTGCGTCAGCAGGTTATATTGAAAACGTCAAAGTTCAGTCACCCGATTATAATTCATTGATCAGATGTCTCAAGTTCTTGAAAGACTTACCCAAAAATTACTCCGAATTGCCAGAGTCGATGCATCTTGTGGAGAATGATATTGATGACTTCGACGATGAGCCTGTTTCTGAAACCTCCTTGAAATATCCATGTTTAAATAAGCTTTTCCCAATTACTGGTCAAGTTTTTAATTTGATATCCTCCAAAGAGTTTACTGGTATCACTATCCTGGAACTTACTTTGAAACTAACTGGATCGAAATTGTATCGACCATATAGAAAACTTTTGGAGAATTTCACTTCTTATAACAGCGATGGGAAACAACTTAAGTACTTACGGAAGTACCCTGATCCTTTCCGAAAGTTCTCTGTAGTGAGACAATCTGATTTCCATGGTAGGCACAAGTTCTATCGTTATTTTGCTAGGGATTTTGTAAAGGCAGATGATGCAAAACTGTTGACTGATAAAGCAAGTAAAGAGCCATCCGTAATTCCCTCTTTAGCACAACTTCAGAAAAGACGTATTAATGTGAAAGATAAATTTGAACGCACTCCATTATTCAATTGGAAAAAGAGAAGCTCGACTACTGAGACAACACCACGAGTCCTGAAACGGTTAAAATCTAATGAAAGCGCTGGAAAAACGAGGAAACAAAGCCAATTAAACTTTGAATCGACAAACCCACTAATAAGCTCAAGAATGAAGCTGCCTACGGTAGCAGATCCTGATACACCGGCGAGACATGTGAGTGCTGCTAATCTACCAGGACCAAGAGTCATCATAAAACCTACCAGTCGAGCCAGACAATCTATCGCTGAAACAGAAAAAGGACCTTCTTTGAAGGCTTTGAAGAGAAGAGAAGCTCTCATTAACATATTGCTTCGTGAAGGTGGGATTTTGGTCGCCACAGCTAGGTTATGTCGCGAACTAGACAGAGAATTAGGATCTAAACAGAAAACCGACAATAAGACCCTAGCAAGAGATATGAAAGACTTGGTCAAAGCTGAGAAGATTGTCACTCAGCCGTTCATGGTCACAAAAGGTACAACGCAAGTCAAGAAAAGGGTGGTTATATTAAAGTCTCTTCAACCTCCCGAAGAAAAAATAAACGAAATAATCGAGAATTATACTAATTCAGAGTACAAGATTGTTCAAACGACGTTTAGAACCCTAGAATCTGATGTGAAAATTTACCAACAAAACTCTTTGAACTTGAAGCCTAGGTTAAAATCTTTAGCAAGCGACGATAGTGCCCCAAGAAGAAGAAGAAGAAAAACAACAATTGAAGTTAAGACGGAGGACAACGAAGAACTTGTGACGACACCAGACAGAAGATCAAGGAAAAAACAAATCAAGAGTGAAGATTTATTCTCCAAATCAACCAGAAAGAAGAGGGCAAGAACTAAGAAGAAAGATAAATACAAAAATAATTATACTCCAGGACAAGTATCTATTCGTTCTTCGTTCAAATTTCACAATAATGATGCTACTAAGTTGTATCGAATTATTGTCATTCATAAAACGTTTTTCAAAACTCAAATTGACTTCGATCAATTAGGCGAGTTTTTTGATGGAATGAATGGGAGATCGCTAGAAAGGAAGTGGGCTATTATTCGGAAACTGATTGGGGGACTTCCTGCTGTTCAGAAAGGATGTGACTCTTTCGAGAGAATGGTATTGAGAGCTATTGAAGATGATCTACTTTCTCCTGAGGATATAAGAAAAAGGGATATCCAATTTTTCTTAGATCTTTGGAAAGATAATGATAACTCAGAACTTGAGTCCGTTGATAAGCCTCCATTATATGCAACAGTACAACATAATCGAGAAGTGTATGAATTCACCGAAAGTCATCCGTACCATATTGACCTATACGATCAACTTGAAGACAATTCAATGAGACAAAAGGAGAGTATTTTGTCATCTACGATCTTCTTTTACAATAAGTCGGAACAATTACAGGAGGAGAAAAACTCTGATTTACGAACTGTTATTAAAGCTATATTCTCCACTGAAGAGAAAGATTTTTCCAACTCACTTGTTAGATCACTCCTTTCAAGGTATCCTGAACCAGAAATTGAAGAAACTGTATCTCAACTAGTAGCTGATAAGGAATTAACTTTCTATAGCCTCGAGCTGGAAGACTCAGAGAAGAGATTTTCTTTAACCGAGAAATTTTCCAATTCATTTGTCTACAAAAATATCAATTCGAAGTTTTACAATGAAGCTGAGTCTCTTAATCAGAATTTAATATCTATGGCCGAAGCGTCCAAAGGGTTAATTGTATCTCATGGTATTAGGGGTAGTGAAATGGCAGTAATGTTACAACTTTCGTCTCGACTGCTTTTATCACTTATCAGAATTGAAATACCATATAAGTTCAGTGGATATGAGTCGCGACTTATAGATAAAGAGAAGCTCTCGTGTGATATTGTTGCTGTTCGAGATCATCTTATGGCTGAAGGAGTAGACCAGCTAGAGAAGGTTCCTTTACCCATGGGTACTGCCTGCTCCAGAATTTGGATTGATATTAATGGGTCTATTAATAGTGATTGCTGGGTTAAAATAATAATAACTGTCGTCTATTACATCCTTTCCCGGCCAGGAATCAATGATAGGGTCCTTCATGGCAAACTACAGATAGTCCTCAGCATCAAAGACTTCGAAGCCGTCATTGACTGGTTAATTGCTACTAAATGTATCACCAAAACTGATGATGCTTACTATGTCAGTGATAACTGGTATTCCATTCTCGGACCCTAATAAGATATGGCTTGCTTGTGCCGGATTTCTTATCTAGTTGATTTTAGATATATATATTGTGTGCAGGATCGCATCGCCATGTACAATTTTTTTTATCTTCTATTTTTTTTCTATGTAAAGTTTTTTTTAACAACTTACACTCCATAGTTTACAATGGGACTTGCTGGAACTAAAGTGAAGCAGAGATTTGGTCTAGATCCAAGAAATACCAATTGGTCCAATGACACTAATCGTTTTGGCCATCAATACATGGAAAAGATGGGATGGGAACCTGGTAAAGGGTTGGGTTTGGTTCAACATGCGATGACCACTCACGTAAAGGTGACTATCAAGGACGACAATGTTGGTCTTGGGTCCAAACTAGCCAGAAAACAAAAGAAGGATGAATTTGATAGTGGTGAGTGTGCCGGATTAGACGTTTTTCAGAGAATTCTTGGAAGACTTAATGGGAAAGAAGATCAAATAAATAGTGAGTTGGAGAGACAAAGAAAAGATAACATCATCAATGGTAAGTGGGGAATGCATTTTGTGAAAGGGGATGTTTTAAGAAGTACGTGGGATGCCGAAGCTAAGAAACTCATTGAAAAGCAAACTAAAAAACGATCTAGAGAAGATGATGAAGAATTACCAAAAGCCAAGAAGGAGAAGAAAGAAAAGAAAGATAAGAAAGAAAAGAAAGAAAAGAAAGAAAAGAAGGAAAAATCAAAAATCAAGAACAAATCGGAGAGCAAAGAGAAGAAATCTAAATCAAAAGTCAAATCAGAAAAGAATGAAAAGTCGAAATCAATAGATAAATCAAAGAAGAAGGACAAATCAAAATTTAAAGACGAGTCGGAGAAGAAAGATAAAAAACGTAAAAGCAAAGAGACCAAAGCACCAAGCCGTGAAGAAATGTTACGTCCAAACGAAAAAGCAGAAAAGGTCATTGCGACTAGACTCTCAGCCAGAGCTAAATGGATCAAACAAAAAAGAGCCTCTGTCATGGATGCAAAAGCACTTAATGAAATTTTTATGGTTACGAATTAGAGTATAGAAACATATACGGATCACATGTATATTAGAGGTTTAGTATCGATCTATATACGAATTGCATTTACAAAATAAGAATAACAGTGATGTAAGGTTTAGCAAGGAATATGCTTTTTGTCCGGTGGTACATAATTACAAGACAATAATACAGGTAAGTTCATTAAATATGTCATGATCTAAACAAAGAGGAAGGAAGCACCTCCTACGAAACAAGTGATCATACCAATGATGGCAACCAATTCACCTTTAGAAGCAGATCTTACCGAAACATTAGCAGAAGATTTTTTGGATGATGACGAGGAAGAAGTGGATGATGAACTGGAACCAGAGCCAGAGCTCGATCCTGAGGCACTAGAGTCACTAGAGTCACTAGAGCCAGAACCGGAGGAGGAAGAGCCACCACTCTTTGTAGCTTGAGCAAGTTTCGAAGAGCACGAAGAGGCTGTAGAGGCCCCGGAGTTGAGGGAACCAGAACCAGAGAAGGAACAAGCAGATTTATCTTTACCGTTACTTTCATAGTAAGAATTCAAAACGTAAGATAACTTATCTTTGTCGGAGCAGAAAGAGAAACCTCCATATTCACCCTTTTCACCATCGGCAGAAATATCAGAGCAGTCGATCTTAGAACAAATGTAGCCGTACAAGTCACCGTAGTCTTCTTCGTCAACATCATCAGCAACAACACAACTCAAGGCGCTAGCCATACAGTCACAGGTGTCTTTATCAGGAGTAGGAGGTAAATCAGAGGAAGCTTTCCAAGTAGCAGCCGAGGTGGGACAAGCCAAAGTGGAGGTTGAGTCCGCAGAAGAAGCCTTGGCGTAAGAAGGAGAGATATTGTTAATTTCACTGGAGTAGTATTTGAAGTCATCCAAGGTCTTAACCGAGCTTCCCAGAGCAGATACCAAACCATAGTTGTTTTCTTCTTCGAAATACATATAGACAATACCACCGGACCAGACGTCAGTCATGTCGTCACTGAAAATGGTTCCGACTTCGGTGAATTTTCTCGGTCTATCGGCAATACAACCGTACTCCGAGAAGAACACTGGCATGGTTAAGTTCTTATATTCTTCAGTACGAGCCTCGTAACCTGAAGATTTGAAGCTGGAGTCTCCACACCATTCGTAGTTGTTGATACCGAAGAAGTCAGCCTTGACGTCCTCGTCACCACAAGAGAAATAGTCAGCAATAGCAACTCTGGTTTCCGAATCATCATTAGAAGAGTATCCCACTGGAAGGTCGTAGCCTTTGTCGGAGATATACTTCTTGGTGTCTCTAATTGCAGCTTTGACGAAAGCAGATGCATCGGTATTTGATTTATTGTTGGTGACTTCGTTACCAGCAAAGAAACCCAAAACGTTGTCGTACTTGGAGAACATGTCAACGACATTGGTGTATCTTTCGTATAAGTCCAAGTTCCACTCAGGAGAATCACGGTTGATTGAAAGCGAAGGTTGGGACAAATCGGCGATGATGTAGATACCAGCGGCAGCAAACGTCTTCATACAATCGTCGTGGTTCTTGGAAGCATTGACGGCGTACACACGGAGGGTATTGGTGTTCAATTGCTGGAAATATTCAACGTCTCTTTTACAGGCATCACCATCAGCCAAAGGATCCTCAAAGGAGCTGACATCGGTTTCATTGGCGATGTTCTGTTGGTAGGCAATACCTCTCATCAAGAATTGAGAACCATTGTTTTTGAAGTAGAACTTGTTACCAATGACTTCCACTTGAGGGGTTGAAGAAGAAGAAGAGTCATCTGCAACTACCATTTGGCACGCGATAGCCGCGAATATAGTCAAATAGCTGAAAAGAGAAGCTCCAAGCATTTTTTCTTATTCTTTTTTGATGTAAACGAATGACAAGAGTCGAAGTTATAAAAAAAAATGCCTAGCAATGATGAACAGTGGACTCACAAGAAAACTGGTCGGCGTTGGCGATATTTATACAGCGAAACACTGTCCTACACGAAACACGAATCAAGTAAACAACATTATTTATAGACAGGAACAACAGGATCTGGAAGACGATTGCAACAGTAATAAAGGGAAAAAAAGAAAACCTTGTATTGGGAGCCCCTGACATAACCAGGGTAGAAATGAATGTGTTAATTAATGCACAAACAAAGCGGAGACTCGATTCAAAGAAAGAGACAATAATGTTTCGGCTGAAATTTGCATTTGCAACATGTTCCGTTTTTGGACGATCTTTTTTTTTTTTGTTTTTTGCCTGAAAGAGGCGAAGTTCCCCTAAAACAGTGCAATCCGCATAATGACATATTTTTAAGGCTGAGTCCACGATCGTTAACCCTAACTTCAGATGAAGCGCCGTGGAGTAATGAGAGAGCTGAGACGAGAACCTGTGTCTTAGACGAGGCATCTAGAGACAGTAGAAGTCGAAATCTATCCATTAGACGGAGCTCTGGAGTGTGCCTGCTGAAGTTCGCGGTATGGTTTTGAACATGGGGTAGGTTTCATAACGGTAGGTGAAGGTGGCAGTTCAGTCATTATTAGCTCCGTCCATCCACCCTCGCATGTACAGTTCTATTTTGCCCTATTTGATCGTGATTGCTATTGTGTAACCACCACATAGCCGCTATTTCTATTTGTGGTGGAGGTTTGCTGCTACCAGGACTAATTGCGGGTTTCAAATAAGAGATTGCAAAAAAAAAAAAGCAACCGTTTTTTGCACCTTACACTGTCTACCGTATGAAAGCTCTATTGTTGATAACGATACTTTTGGGAGTAGCTCGTGCTAAGGACCTGTTCGACACCTACTCTAACCCCAATCCTCGGCCTTATGCCAAATGTGATGCCCATGACCTTATAAAGCTTTCGGCATGCTCCAATGAGGTTCTCACCAAACTCGACGACTGTAAACCCGATGATTTGGCTTGTGAGTGCTGTGCTCTTCAAAGCATCGATCAGTCGTGCTACAACTTGTGTCCCAACAACCCATCCAACAACTTCTTATCGGTGTTGTTTGATGATTGTGCTGCCTTGAACGATGTTAACGCTTGTGGACTTCCATTCAAGAAGCAGGATCAGGTGGAAGGCAGTGGGTTAGTTCTCAAACAAAAGGTAAAGATCCAGGATCCAGAGTTGGAGAACTCAATCACCCTAAAGTCAAAGGTCAGTACCCACGACTTGTCTCCCGACCATAGGATCACCGTCAACCTTCTTGAACCTGTAGATGAAGCGTCAGCACCCTCTCCATTGTCCAAACCAAGCTCTCAACACTCACCATCACCCGTGGAATTGAACAATAGCACCAATCAAACCATTTTACGTATGATTACCTTTCTGCTCCTGTTGACTTTACTAACAAATAGTATCATCGAACGCTGCCAAAGTATGGTGTCCGCTTGTGTTCGCTGCTCTTCCCATAGGTTTATATCTCTAATACACGATCTAGTACCAGCCTCGTATAGTCTGCCATGGATCTAGACCTCAGGTTTTTATAGGCCACCAGGGAACTAAATGCTCTTCTAAACAATTGGCCGTTGGCGTTTCCGGTCTAGTAATAATCATTACGTTTATTAGTCTATATGCGTCTCTCTTATTCAGTTAGCTTTCAGCCGTTTCGTAGATCCAGTCCAAAGTATGCTGAATACCGGTCTCAAGGTCCACTGCCGGCTTATAACCGAGAACCTCTTTAGCCTTCGAAATGTCATGGTAACGGTAAGCACAGATGACCCTCACTCTGAATGGAGTTAACCCTGGTTCCTTCTTCAACAAAGTGGAGAAGAATTCTGATAAGTACCCAGCCACAAGTGCAACCGGCCTCTTCAACACAAAGTTGTACTTATCGATATGACCATCTGCTTTCCAAACAGTACGAGCCAACGTCCAGAAGAAAGTGGGGGCATCGTTGGTGATGAAAAATGTCTCCCCACCTAATTCGGCCTGGTACTTGGGGTCCAAGATCTTTTCTGCTGCCAAAACATGGGCATCAGCTACATTACCCGCATAAGTCCAGTCAAATAAGTTGTTATTATCACCAAGTTGAAACTTAGATTGACCCAATTTAGCGGCTGCCCTCAATCCAGGCACCAATTGTCTATCCCCGGGGCCAAAAATTCCTGCAGGTCTCAAGCAGACAGTTAAGAAATCGTCACTATTGCTTTCCATCACAAACGTCTCGGCAATGGCCTTGGTTTCATTGTATCCATCCATATGAACATCAGGATAAGGCCACGATTCGTCAGCATTTTTCACGTCCTGTCCATTGAAAATGACCCCGGCGGACGACGTGTACACCAATGCTTTGATGCCAGCCTTTTTGGCCACTTTGACTAATGTCTTGGTACCTACAACGTTGACTTTGTTGTAAATCTCCTGTCCCATACCATGGATAGGAGACGCTGAATGAACAATCACGTCACAGTTAGATTTTTGGATCGCTTGTAAAATGTCATCTTCCGATGTTAAATCCCCTTGGTGAAATGTGACCTTATCTTTGGGGAAAGTGAAATACTTGGATAATTTATCTGGCAATGGACGAATGTCAAACACATGGATATGAGTATTGGGTTTCCTATCGTAGAACTGTTGGATCAAGTGCAATCCGAGGAACCCGGAGCCTCCAATTAAGAGAACGGAATCAAGTGCCATTGCGTACGGAAAAGTGATGAAGCTTAAAGAAGAAGAACAGGAAGGAAAAGGAAAGAAGTGAAAAGTTGATAGTAGAATGTCGTATAGGCTCATTCGCGTCGTATAAGTGAACAAAAAATGTCGCGCAAGAGAAATTGCAACAAAACGAAAAAATACTGAAAAACGAGTTGAAGTTGGACCTGGCCCAGGGTTTGTCCGCCCATGAATTACTATACATAATATACGTTTCTATGTAGTTCCAGACTAAAAGTCAAACATCCACTTGTACTGCTCGATTTTTCTGGAATCTAACTTGGCAACAATCGGTTGAACGTCAGGAAATGTGAGGTCGTCTAAGAGTTTGTTCCCATTGGCCTCTTTGACTGTGGCCCCATTACCACTAGTTGTGGATGTAGGTGGGGTGAAGAGTGCAGTCTGAGGGTTCAGGCCGAAGTTGAACCCATTCAGCGTAGGTGGTTTAGACTCCGATTTGGTGCCATTAATCTGAGGCTCTCGCACAGCAAGGAGATCTGGCTTAGTCTCAGATGAGAAACCTGACTTCGATTTTGCTTTAGGAAAGAGATCCAAACTATCGGTAGTGAATGGGTCTGATTTCTTTTCGGTAGAAGGATCTGGATTTTTTTCGGGAGTGAACGGATTTGGCTTCTTTTTGGCCAATGGTTCTGGCTTGTTCTGAGTCCCGTTAATAAAAGGTTTGTCGGCAGAGAAGCCGGCTTTTATATCAATTTTAGGGTCTGGCTTAGTGCCAGCAGCCTCTTTTTTAACTCCAAACAACAGATGTGGCTCTTCTGCCTTCTTATCACCATATGACAGATCCTTTTCGCCCTTGTCAAGTTTCTCTGACTTATCGAATGCAATGGTTTTGTTTATATCGTCAGCAGTGATAATGGCTGGTTTTTTCTTCGTTGGGGTGGAGCTCGAATTCACATCCAGCTTTTCACCAGCATGCTTACGTTTTTTGATAGTTTGGCGACTCGAATATGGATTGGAAAATCTCTTCAAAGTATCATCAACTTCACTGCTAACCGTTGTGTTATCCCCGTTACCTATGGCATTAACATGGCCATTCCCATCCAAAATATTTAGCAAGGCATTGGCTGCATTACTCATGGGTGGCTTGTTATATGACGAATTGTTGATGACTGTGGAGTTGTGAGAGTTGGCAGTTATTCTCTTCTTCGCTTTGAGTGCAGGTGCCTTGATGCGAGTACGATACGGAGAAGGAAGACCAGAGAATTGATACACTCGTTTCACCGAAGGTATGTTTCTAGACCCAAAGGTACTGTTATTTATGGTGTGATATATTGGTCGGTAATCAGGCGTAGAAAACACACTAAAGGAGTCGCCGCCGTCGGCGTTCTTCAACATGGTTTGGTTGTATGGGACTATTGGTGCCGTTTGGTTGGCCTTGGAAATGGCTATCTTATCATTAGTGGTATCAACGGACTCGTTGAGTTTCTTGCGAAAAACAATACTGGTATCCAATCCGCTCTGATCAAGGTTCGTGGTTCGGGCCAATAATGATCTTACTCCTTCGTATTCCACATCCGTCAATGGTTTATCTCCTTTATCCTGGAAAAACTTCAGTAAAACCTTATTAGGAGATTCTTGATTATGGTCAGACCCTCTTGCTGACTCCTGCAATACTGAGGTATTGGCCCTGCTTCCTTCTTTCGGTCTCACCTCTTCTTGCTGCTCATTGCTTGAACCGAAGAATTGCTTTACTTTATTGAATATCCCCCCTCTGGCCCTGTTTTTTGTCGAATAAGGAGCCGAATCTTCTCGTGCCCGGCTCTTGTACGACTTAAACACTCTTCTGTTGTCCATTACGTGGTCTGTGATGGTGTCCAGCTTCATTTTTAGAATTCACTTCCAGGAGGTTTTTTTTTTTTCGTTCCTCGTTGCCAGATTCACGTGACCGAGACAACAAAAACTCCAAAATCAAAAACCTGCAGGTAAAGTAGGGAAAAAAACCCAAACCCCCATCAGAACCCACAACATACTCCAATTTGCCCTTAGGAAGCAATTCAGCTATCAAGACAGTAAGAAGTCACGGCAGTGAATACCCAAACAACCAATAGCCGTGTTTAAACGCGTCAATCACCTTAAAATTATTCATATCGTCAATAAACAACCCCCTCACGGCTGCCAATGCTGCAGAGCATCTCCGATTCCGATGAGGACGTGTTATTATCGCCAGGTTGTATTAATAAGAGGAAATTGACTCACAAAATATCCCTTCTACCGACTACAGCACGAAGACAACTCCAACAGCACCACGATTTAGACAAGTACTCCTCTATTCTTTCCTCCGAAGTTATTCAAGGAGTGATTTCCGATGATAGTGATGTTTCTGCTTCATCCCAGGAATCTGTACTTGACCTAATAAGCCTACCTTCTCAAAAGATCGTGTCTGAAAAACCTCATAAATCCACAAACACATCTACAAACATTGCATCTGTTACCCAAAAAGCTCGACAACAACAGGAGGATGCCGAGAATCTACAATTGTTTCTCGATGCTAACGTACAGAATTTATATTCCAGACGAGGACTCAGAAAAAGAAATTTTGCGAGTACGTATCCATACCTTAATGATAAAGCCCAGTACCTTGGCCTCAGTGATTCTACAAGGTTGAATTACTTATACGAAGAGAACCATGACGTGGAAGGAATCATTAAAATGCTTAATAAAGCTTATCTACAGAGGAAGAGGAAGTACCCCCATGAAGATCGGTTCAAAGCCAGGACATTTTACTCATTTTTGGGTGTAGGCTCAAAGGTGAATAAAAAAGAAGACTTTTCAGACTCTCTAGAGAAACAGGATATAGATTCACAGGTACCATATACCAATTATAATAATGATAATGCTGACTCTGAGAATGAAGAAGAAATAGGTGGCTATGCTCTGGAAGGATCCTTAGACTTTCTCCAAAGAACAACCTCAACAATCATAGAAGAGACTGATGATATCTTTGATCTTCCTCCTAATCGTACTGATAGCTTCACTGATGAGAGGAACATTTTTGATTTCGACAGCAAATCGGCGCCACCTCGGGTATTTCCTAGCGATATTGATTCTTTAAGTTCAGACGATGAGATGGTGAGAGTAGGTGGGAAAATGAGAAAAGCGAAGAGCATTCTTCACGGAGCATTACCTGAATCTACTAAAAGATTAGAGAGTTATAAACCAAGTAAGAGGAGATATTTGAAAAGACCACCTAAACTGGATCATCGTAAAGGACTAGCGATCAAGAAGCCAAAATCACATCGTCTGACATCATTGAACGACGAAATGAAGGGCTTTGTAGATGAAGAGGTGTATTACAGAGATACTAGTGAGCAACCCAGTAGCTCAAATACGCCTCCTCCTGATCATATGAACATTCGAGAAGCTCTGGCAGAGAAATTGACTAGCATGGATAGTGATGGGTACCTAGTGTTTGATGTCCACAGTAATAGCTCTGATGAATTCTCAGAGTATGAGCAGGTACCTGAAGAGTACTATAAAGCCACAGACTTCTATGAATTGCACAGAGAGCCTATAGAATCTGCCGACTCACCCAAAGAATCGATTGACTTCAGAAACTCACCGATAGAGACTATGTATTTATCTGATGGATATGAGTCTGTAATCGAATCAGATAGAGTCAATCCCTTATTTACTGTCAAGCAAAAATCAAGTACTAGTCTCAAAAAAAGCGTCCAAGGAAAACATTCCGCTTCATATAGGAAATCAGTGAAAAAGCAGTCATCCCTTCAGTATCCTTCTACAATATTGCTATCATCCACAAACTCAAGAGGACGGAGGACCCAAACTTCTACACCTAAGAGGCTCGGGTACCCCAGAAAAAGAGGAGGACTGTCGTTGTATGGAAAACTCCAGAAAAAGAGAATGGTTGCACCAAAGAAACTGGTCAGTAAGAGTACCCCAACTTCTGCATTTAAGTCGAACTTTAACCATAGGAGAGATCCTTTGCCATTTACCACAGCTTTTGAAACAGAAAGTAGCACTAAATTTATTAAGCAAATCTCTACAAATAATTCCCGTTCAGTATTGGAGAATTTAAGTCTAAGAAGAAGAGAAAAGGATACTTTTCCGTTGGATTCAATTCTAGGCGGAGTTGATGTTAATAAAATTGCCAAAGTGAAAGATGGGCAATTATTTCAGGATCTTGGAGATTCTGTAGTTGTCACGCTCCTCGGAATTAGATATGCATTTTTCTTATTTGACAAGTCAAACTCTCAAGATAACTTTGAAAAACTTCTATTGCATATTCGAAAGATTCTCTTTGACACTAAGTCTTTTTCAGATGAATCGGCCATGTCTGAGGTTTACACTGCAATTAAAGGTTTAATTGAATGGTGTTTGATAATCCAGGAATATCCAAGTGAAAAAGCTGTTAGAATTTTGCAGTCAATTTTGAATGGAGCTTTCAAGAACGAAGAAAAGACGAAGTTATACGTGATTCCCTTTTTTATTCTTCTAAATTTTGTTTTCATCCAGTTACATGAAAAGCACAAATCCTCGAACAGTAACGACGTTAAACAACTAGAGAAATTTAGTTGTGGCTTTTGGATAAGCATCTTCAGGAATTTTGACTTAGACGAATTTAATTCAATATTTCGAAAGGAAGACATGAAAGGTTTAGAATCTATTAACTGTATGATTATGCTCCAACATAAACTTTATAAATTATGGTGGACTCCAATTAATGAGAGTGTACAAGTTGCCGATTCGTTCAAGGCTGAGAAAGCTGAAGTATTGAGCATTTTATATGTGATTTCGACTATATCACCCATGAAAAAGCCAGCTAATTGGACATGTTTCTATAATTGGTACACTCGATTCCAGAATGACGAAAATAGTCAAACTCATAATAATTTCTTGGATATTATTTATTTATTGCATCATCAATTAGATTGGCAATTACAAGAAAGAATGGTAGTTTCTTTTTATTCAATCTTAACCAAAAGAAAATTTGCAAATTTTTTGGATGAATCTCGAGTGCCAGAATTGATTGGTCATATCACTTCCAGATCAGATTTCCCTGAAAAATGTTTCTTTGACAGGTTTATGGAATTTTTGTATTATTACATTTCATCTCTTCCTGTGACCTATAACAAAAAAAGGCTAATAACAAAGTTGACAACTTCAAGTCAGTATCATTACGAGAAGAACAAAAAACACTACGCGATGTTCGTTAATAGGATGAATATAATTTTACTTCTTTCTCAAGTGTCTGATAACGACTTGAATGACCAAGTGTATAATTTGATTTTTCAAATTAGGGATTGCAATGATCTTAAGATTTACGAACAGGCATTAGCAGGATTGGATTACTACTCTCAGGCCATAAAAAAGAGAAATGAGTGCACCCGAAACATTCTGGAAGGAAGTGATAACATCCTGACAATTGCAAAGAAACGTGTGAACTTCCCTATTAATTCTTACGTCATCATGATTGAAATCATCAATAAACACTACCCAAATATTCCGGGTATGGTGTCAATATGGAAAAGATTTGCTCGATTAATGAATCTGATATCTGGAAATGAGAATGGAGCCCAATTCTTCGAATTTATGAAACATTTGGAATTAGCTAGTTTTACAGATGAACTTTCTTCTACAGTCATTGGTCTCACCTTGAATTGTGTCAATGTTGTTATTTCTTCTAAATCAACCCTTAACCAGGAGCAGATCCTGACTTTATCAGGGATAGAAGAAAAAATCATCTCGTATCTCAGTTTCCAAATGGGAAGATTTCCCATTTCTGATGAGCCTAATAAGAACAGGGTCACCAACTTAACTGAACAATGTATTCAATTATGGGTGAGAATCACTTTCCTCACACCAAAATCTAATTGGAATTCTATTCTCTTTCAAAGGTTTCCATACATTGGCAATCACTATCTGAGAATGGAATTCATTTTGTTCCTTTATCTCGATTTATCTCATTTCATATCTCTCGATGGTTATTCGGATAATATTATTCGCATAATATTTACAGTCGCTGCTTCTACTCAACGTAACAAGTACCTATTCATGCTACTCAACGAACTTTCAAAATCGAATTTGAAGATATATTCATTGAAGAACCTCTACACACTGGAATTGCTCAATGACACCCAGTATCTTAGTCTCAAAGCCTCGTTTCTATCCAGTATTATAGTGAACATAAAAATTGATAGAAGAATTCTGGAAATGACTAAAATGTCATACTTCAAAGACCTATTGTCTACCATGGAGTCTGAATTCAATGTCATTTTTAATCATGCCTATTATGTTGATTTCTACAAAAGAATCATGGATGTCCTTCACAAAAATTGTAAGGAAGAGCTCAATTCTATCGACAATTTCAAAAGTCTTTCAAATAAGCTTGGCTTCCAATTTAATGATAAAGACATAACATGGAAATCACTTCAAACGATAGATAAAGTATCACACGTACATAAGCGACTTATTGAGTGTCTTCATTTCGGTCTCAATCTCCAAAAAACTTTTAAAGAATGCATGCTTGTGGGCAACTGGGAGGTTTTATACCATTTGTTTTACATTTACGTGAAAGCAATCTCCTCACTTCAAGATGATAAATGGTATTTATCACAACTATTGTTAGCACACTTCTCAGAACAATTACGCTTAGGGAAGGTGAACGTTTCTGAAAAATCGTTCGTACAATTCATTTCGTTTCTCAAAGTAATACCTTACTTAAAGGCAAAAAGGTGGAGTCAGTCGCAGTTTCGCTCTTGCCAGTGTCGTGTGATACAACTGTGTCTTGATATTTTAAGAACATCTTATCATACCTTCAATGGATACAGAGACGTCAGTGATGTGAAAGACATAATCTTTGAGTTTTTAAATCAGTTTAATGGAGATCTGAACCTTGAAAATGACCTCACCGACATTTCCCTGTGTTCGTTATTTGATATCCAGTCGTCGCATGCATTGAATTATACACCTGAGGTATCTGATGATGACATTAATATATTAGAGCAGGAGACTGAAGTATCTCGTCAAAGCCTTCTACGTTTAGTTAAAGGAGAGAAGTGCATTGATATCCTTCTGTTTGAGCTCGATCTATTTGAGATATCATGAGAGCCTTTATGACATTGCTTGCTTAAAGCATCGCTTACAATACATCTGCATTATTCAGTTCTAACATCAATAGTTTTATTTATTATTACATTCGTTCATTATTATTGTAAACCTCTTTGACTTTTTATAAGTTTAACTTCAGCCTCAAGCTTATCTTTACCCTTTTTAACATCCAACAAAGCAACTACCGATCTTAAAAGTTCATCATACTTCGCCATGGTCTTTCGTGTTGGCATCAATGGTTTCCAGCTAGTACCACCGGCCGTGGGTATGTCCAATTCTTGAAGCAAAGCGTTCACTGATTTTAAAACTGACTGCCTTTGTTGGAGACCAGGTAGTTTCTGGGAGGATCTCAAAATGACACCTGGAGTTAACTTTTCATTAGCGTGATAATATAACCCGTAAGCTTCTTCTTCTTTGACAGTGAGTCTTTTCGAGAGCAATTGTTGAATGGCATTCGGTCCTTGTTTGAGGTTTGAAGATTGCTGTTGTTTTAGTAAACCAGATAAATATTGTTGTAAATGAGTCTGGAAAGCACGGTCCTTTTTAAATGATGATGAAGCTGCGATTGGAATAGGAGGGGGAACGGGGTCATGATTACCTCCAGAAGATTTATGTGGATGTTGGAGTTGATGTTTTTTCTGGTGTTTATCGAGAATCATTAAGTTATTGTACAAATTAGCCAACCCTTGGGATGATTGATACTGCAGAACTGATTGGGAGGTTTGGGGAGAATCAAGTAAAGCTAATAAATGTGATCTTTCCATAAGCATCTTCTTGGCCGCAAGCTCAAATCTACGTGCTTCAATGACCAAGGATTCCTCTTCAGCGATTTCAGCTGGAGTTCTTTTGAGAAGACTTTCTAAGTATTTCTTTCTTTCAAGTTCTCTAGTTTTTGAGAATGATTGGAGTGATTCTACAAGGCTGGGGTTTCTGTTTGGTTGAGTTTCAAAGATTCGGGCACATATTCTGTAAAACTGCTGTTTTAAAGCTTCCAAAGGTCTATCGGATCTGCTGAATCTGTCATGTATAGCGTGCCATTTGAGCTCGAACACTTTACAGAGTTCAAATAGCTCTTTGGTTTCTTCGTAGGTCCATTGATCTATTGGATCTTCGTCGGAGATTTCCTTGGACTCTTTTCCATCTTTTTCAGTATTTTCCTCTTGGTTTTTGTTATCTTCCGTATTAGACTCTTTTTCGTTCTCCTGTTCATTCTGTTTTTCGCTGTCTTTTTCCTCCTCGTTCACTTGACCGCTTTCTTCAGTATTCTTGTCATCCTTCTCTGCTACCTTCTCGCCCTCTGCCTTGGCTTCTTTTTCTTTGATTTCTCTGGCTATGGTAGCACGAGCTTTCTTTTCTTGTAGTAGTCTTTTCTCCGCGGCATTGATCTCTTCCATGAATGTATTGAATATATCTTCATCCACCAACTCAGGGATATCAAGTTCCACGTTGAATTTATCAAAAGCATATGCTTTAGATTCTTCCTGTTCTAATAAGCCCTTCGAACCTTTCACCCAATGGTAAAAGTTTGGAGAATTCTCATTGTTCTTTTGGTTGGCACGAAATGGCATTTTTGTCCAAGGGGATGGCTTGAAACTGATCTTATCTTTAATACTACCACCCTGCATACTTAAACTCAATGGTGGTGTATTAGGACCAATTAAATTATACAACTCTCGTGCCATACCTGATTGTCTAGAAGTAGGAGGTTCTGTCTTCTGTTTCTTCTTGGCAGGTTGCACGGCATCACGCTGGATGTTCAACACATCCAAGATATCATTCGCCGACATCCTTTTGACTGTATCAATATAAAAGAAATAGTTGTGGTATTATTTCTTTCTGTTGAACTTTTTTTTTTTTCGCACTAGCTTTCTTATGTTTTTTTTCTCTCATGGTTTTCTACATACATAAAGACATAAAAAGTAGTTTCATATACAACTAATGTTAAGTATTGGTACAAAATATTAAGTATACTTCCCATATCAACAATAGTGGTGATATCTACTATGCAACATAGTGGTAGATAGTTCTGTCGTTATCGTCTCTCTTGAGATACTCCTTCTCAATAAGGTCCTCGATTCTCTGCTTGATAAGATGAGTCAGTGGTTGGAATCGGTTCTGTAGTTGCTTAACAAGCTCAGCAATCAAGTCGTTGTGGTTTACTGTTTGTCGTGATTTCATGATACGAACGATCGAAGCGTTTATGACAAGTTTTCTTCCCTCATGAATAATCGACTGCACTTCTTCCTTCTCTTCCTCCTGTTCCGTTTTAGTAGTTTTGGAATCTTGTTGTTTTGAAGAAGATACCGAAGAAGAGCCAGTTGATGCTGACACCGTGAGAACTTTAACTTTAGCCGAAGGTGAGGTGAATTTATGATTTAATTTGAATATATCTCCCTCGTTGACATCCTTCGACATTGGAGTTTTCACCAAGAGTCTCAGTCTCGGAGCTACTGCGATAGACTGAAGCTGTCTCTTTAAATCGGCTTCTGGTATTCCCGTTAGTTCTTTGATTTCCAAGTAAGTGAGCTCCCTCTGCTCCTCAAATACCAGCACGGGGTTATCATCGGCATCACTCGACTGAGGAGCAAACAAAAGCATGATAATCCCAGCATAAGTGGACATATTGATTTCATAGGTTTTAGAAGGATAGGTGATTCTGAGATCCATAGATCCAAATTTAGGACACCAAAATAGCGACTTATTATCATTCTTCTTTCCTGTTGTCCAAAATTCTTCAAAACTTTTGATGGTGTGACGCAATTGACTTGGCCAGATGAAATCGATGTCATTGTTCTCCGACCGAGTGAAGTTTTTGTAGTCTTTAGTCATAGATTTAGGCCAGTCCGAAACATTACAAATCTTCAATTCCAAATCTATGAAGTTCTCTTCTTTATGTTGCACTGAAAATTTCTTCCAATCGGATGTGATATCGTGAGACAGTTTAATATCCTTATTCATTTTAATCACCTTATCAAATGCTGTGCTCCCCAATTCTTCGCTTAATTTCGATATGATGAGCTCCTCGAAATCATTATTGATTTTCGATAAAGAAGTTCCTTTTGATGTCTGAGAGCCCTTGGAATTTAAAAATCTTTTGGCAAAGTGATTAGCATAATGGGCTTCAAAAGCATCTTTGTCCTTAACAAATCGAAGAAATAGGACGGATTTATTAATGAACTCATCAACAGGGTCTATAGAGTTCGAGGTCGACATTGTATTTCTGGCGTTAGGGGTCGAGGACTTACTGAGTTGCTTGATGAAATGATCCATGTAAACTGACATGATTTCTGGTCCATTGGTATAACTTGAATCTGCCCCGTTCTTCTTTCGAGCTCCTTGACTCGATAATGAACTATTAATGAATTCTCTCATTGCTACAGAAACACACTGTTCAATGCATAAATCTTTGGAAAATGATTCTTTCACAATGTAGGAATATTGATTTTGAAACTCCAATATTGTATCGACCCATTTTATAGCGAATTGTGATGAGTTGGTAGTTATTACTTGTTGTTTCTTGCCAGCAACTACCGTAGATTGTGTGTTCAAAAGAGATTCCTTCACGAGGTTAGGAAGCTTATAACCTTGTGCCTTCACCTGTTCCTTCAACCTTAGCCTCAAAAGAGTATGATCCTTATCAATTCTTCCGATGAGATCATAGAGAATTTTCAACTCTGTGGTGTAATGGCCGTTGTACAACAATTCACAGTCACTCGCAAGGAACAATTTATTTGCTTCTTCATTGAAGATGTTTGACAACACTGGTTGTAACCAAAACGATAAACCTTGTTGCTCAAGAGGAAGATTAATAATCTTATCGATTTTATCCTTGATCAAGATATTGTTCATCAAGCTAATTAGTTTGGGGAAAGTTGCGGAGGGTAGGTAAAAAGTTATTCTATTTTCCTCCTCTTTTATAAATTGGCTGATATCATTAAGATATTTGGTACCATTCATACCGTTAACATAGTCATCAGATAAGAAATTGAAGAAAGTTTCTGAAGCCGTAAGAAATTTGAGCTCAAAATACTTCATATAATAGTTATCACCAAATTGTAGATCACTGCTACTATTGGATTCAATAAGTAATTCGAACATATTGATGATTTTGGTTATATACATCTTGGAGGTGATCACTTGACCCTTTCTGCTTTTGGTAATTTCTTCGATAACTGCGTCCACCAATTTTGTTCCGATTTCATTGTTGTTCATCTTTATGAAGTTATTGGTAAATAGCTGTATTCCCAAATCATAAATTAGTAGTTTCTTATACTCTTTGACATAAACGCGATTTAAGTACATTAAGACATCACTGATGAATTTCATAGATTGCAAATGTTCGTCCCACTCCAGGATAATGGACTTCATAAAATCTTCACTAATTGAGTCATTGAATGAAGAAGAAGACGTGGCGTTCATAATATCTAGGACATAACTTCGTCTTTGTACTAAATGGTTGGTGATTAACTCTGACACGTTATCATATAGTCTGGCTCCATGTTTTCGTAATACCAAGAAGTAAGCTTTTCGATACAATTGCTCGTAAGACAAATTCGAAACGTTTTTGTTTTGGATCTGAATTATGGCATTCGAAAGTATTGACCAAGCTTTTTCATAGTCTTCATTAGGATCCGATGATTCTGCACCAGGACTACGATTCCCACTAGATCCCCCAATGGAGCTCACTCCTACAAAAGACTTTCTCGGGGGTCTGATCTTGGACCTTCTGGAGCCAGGAGGTAACATACTGATGGTATCGACGGAGAGTACATGGCTATCTCCCACTGTATTGAGCTGAAAATATAATACACGATCACGTGGAACGATCACGTGAAGATATCACTCGGTTGGTGTACGGATGAAAATAAGCAAAACTTAGTCTTTCAGACAAGTTTCTTTAGTTGGGAAAGCAACTCTTCAGTAGTGGTTCGTTTTTAAGGTAAATCGTTCTTGTAACTGCACTGTTACTCTTAACCTTGTTCTGTAAGTATTTTTTTTAAAAAGGTCGGAAAATTCAATACTCTCTTTATCATTGAAATCATTTTGATATGCTATTTATGAAAGGTAATCGATTAGAGCTTAGTATGTAATAAGAAACATAAAGTGTTCTGATAATTCAGTGGCGCTTTGCAATAATAGTTGTCATAAATATAACATCTATGTGCCACAAATCAGCTACAGTAGAGTATTTAAAATAATATTGATTGTGTATCCTAAAGTATAGACTGTTGGCAGCTAGTATAATGATGATTATCATCATTAACATTTTAAATCTAGCTATTAAAGGGAAAAAATATAATATAATCGTGGAGAAAGAACAAAGGTGTCGACGTAGGTATCGATGGTAATTTTGTAAAAAATTATGGGTAAGGTAGTCACAATTGCAAGATAGTAGTTCTCAAGCTGATATGAACACCTTGAAACCAACCACAGTATTATGAAGTAATTTTTTGTGGAGGAGGGAGAATTGAAACATTTTCGATGCATGAACTAAATCATTTAAGAAGAAGCAGTAGCAGTCTTGAAAATACTAGAAATGGTGGTGAAAACAGATTCCCAGTTAATACCTTTCAAGATGTTAACAACGGTAGTGAAGACAGAAGACCAGTTAACATTCTTTAAGAGAGAACCAATAAAGTTGAAAACAGAGGTCCAGTTGATCTTTCCAATAAGACTGATGACCCAGTTAAGAATGGTAGAGAGTAAATCACCATCTCTCTTGGAGAAGCCAGCAGCGACAAAGTGTTCAGACCAGTCATCATCTCTCTTAGTAGCAGCAGCAGCAGTTGAGGTAGAACTAGATGGGAAGAGAGATTTGAAAATGTTGACAAGAGTGGTGAAAACAGAAGACCAGTTAACGTTCTTCAAGATGCTACCAATGTAAGAGAAGACAGAAGACCAGTTAACGTTCTTTAAGAGGTTGCCAATGAAGGAAAAGACAGAAGACCAGTTGATCTTTTGTAAGAGGGAGGTAACAAAGTTGATGATGGTAGTTAAAAGTTCACCTTCTCTTTTAGAAAGACTTGACATGACTAAATCGTATTGCTCGAGAGGAATGAAGTCTTCTCTTTTAGTGGTGTTAGAGCTGGTGCTACCAGTGAGGAGACCAATGACACCGTTGAAGATAGAAGAGATAAGACCAGAGTTTTTCACAGCAGTGAAAACAGATGACCAATCAACATTCTTGATAACGGAAACAATTAATCTTCCAGCAGCTTGCAATAAGCTGGTATTAGTTAAGAGAGAATTGACAACCTTAGAAACCAAACCAGAGTTAACAATTGCTTGAACGATAGAAGTCAAAAAGTCACCTTCTCTTTTAGAAAGAGTAGCAAGAACATCATCAGCATTGAAGTCTTCTCTCTTAGAGGCACTGTTGAAGTAGGAAGCTAATGGGGAACTAGATAAAGCATTTAAAACAGTTTCAGGGTCGGCATTAGAAAGAGTTTTGGAAACCTCTTCAGCAATTTGGTCGAAAAGTCTTGAGTCGTTGGTGAAAAGATCAACAAATGAGCCAAGCAAGTTGGATGATTCCATTTTTTCTAACAATTCAGTGATTTTGTCATCATCTCTCTTGTCTAAACCAGCTTCAGTACCAGCTTTATCGTTCAATTCTTGAACGGTACGAAGAGCAAGATCAAAGTCAAAGGCTGGCACATCTCTGGCAGCAACATCAACCGCATTGGAGTATTGGACGGTTGGGGCAGCGGAGACCAAGGTAGAAGTGAATGCAGTTGCAATACATAAAATGTTGCTGAATCTCATTATATTAAGCGAAGTATTGTGTTATTTGATGGATAATAAATTAAAATATTTCAAATTTAGTCGAGGAAAAAGCCTCCTTATATAAACCTTCATCAACACCTTGGTAGGAAAGCCCCATTTATGGCATTTCACTCTACCACCGTATATTGTTTCACTATTGATTTCTTAACCACCCTAAATAAATTTGAATCAATAACTTAATTAGGAAATTTTATGTTACTAAAATTATCGCTTTCAAAAAGGTTGCAAAGAAAAATTTAAAAAATATCAATAAAATACTCCATTAAGCCATACATTAAATTCTACTCCCGCACATTCGCCAATCCTTCTCTTTAGTCCTATTGTGTGGCTGCATCATTCGACAGCCGTTTCCTGCAGCTTCTCTGGCTTCACGAGCCTCTCCTCCATGGCGCCTTTGCATACCTTAACCCTAATCACTGTCCTGATGATCAGCGAAAGTGGGGGTGGCCCCAGTATATTGATTTTTGCGAGGCCTAATCTGTTTGCCTAATTAGGAAATTTTTTTGCTGCCATTTTTTCTGATGTTTTGTTTTTTTGCACTCTACCCAAAAAGCAGAGTGAAATTGGTATCCTCACGTTACATAGCATGAAGAAATAGTGAGTGGAATGCTTCGAAATGCTACAAGGGCCCATCTCCGTAAGCAGTTAAAGGATAGAAGTGGTAAATGCTGAAACGCCTAAATAAAAAAAAAAAGAGAAGAAAATGACATGTATTGGTAATTTGCAACACAAAAATTTGACTTCCTAAATAGGAAGTTTCTTTCTCCATGATTTTCCCTTTTAGATTCCAAGGTTCCTGAGATAAAAATAAAAAAATCTAGATTATATCCCTATTGAGGTGTTAGATATCACCTCCTTTTTGGAACACTTAGTCTCGGAGCATGTTGACGTTTTACTGGGGTATTGTATTGCCTCTTTGAGTATAGTGCACATTTGTAGCACTGTAGATCTAGGAAGGGAGTGTGACAAAGGTTATTCTGCTTTCGTGATTATAGTTACTGTAAGTGAACAAAGAATAGCTAAAACGTTTTTAGACTCGCCTGCACTGACAGCCTTTTCATTTTCGCAATCACTACGAACCAACTAGTTAGGTACCTTAATCATTAGTAATCTACAACAGAATAGAATGCTCTACACCGGAGTAGAAATTTCTAAGACCTCTCAGTTTAATCGATCATTACTTAAGATAATCTTAAATTTCACCTGAGTGATCAACAGACTAAAAACTATCTTGACTTGATACAAGGTTTCGAGACTGACGATCTCTAAATTATCTCATGGGTAAAAGGATTATTACAAGCGAGTCCATCTTGTTTTTAGAAGTCGAATCTCCTCTACATGACATTCTCGAAGATATGCCAATCGACTCCTTTTCTTAAACTGCCTCCACTTTTAGTCTTAATGTGCTATTATTCTATTCAATTTCACATTGTTATGTACAATGGGTAAACAGCTGAATACGAGAAGAAAAGCGAGACAAAAAAAACGTTTATTTCAGGAGGTGGGGCTTGATATCCAGTGTTCCCGAGGGGTGAAAATAAGAAGACACACTTCACCAATCTAACTTGTTTCCGAATAGAGTAAAGTCTACTCCGAAACATGAATTTGGTTCAATACAACAGAGAGCTTATTTCTGAGAGGAAGGAGTTGCAACTGTCATTCTTTATTGTATAGCTAAATATAGTCACTATCCATAATTGAACTCCCACCGCCACTTGGTGATAGAGCTCACATGAATAAAGCTAGCACGGGCCAGAATCGCTGATTAGAAGTATTTATTTCTATTTGAAGATATGACCTCTGTGTAGAGCGACATTAGTTCTGAGTTTGCATTCAACAATCGAAAAAGTCAAAAATGAGCACCAAAACTTGCCTGTCAACCGTGTCATTGTTTGAGCCTCCAATAAGCCTCCCATAGTAAGCCTTTCATGGTAAGCCTTCTAATGGTGTAAGCCTTTTGTGGCTACCTCTGTGCAAGAAGTTGTAAGCCTTTTGTGGCTCCATCTATTACAGAACCCGTACACCATAAATTAAGATGCGCGTCCAATACAAAACCCGTACATCCGAATTCAATAATCCATCCGTACACCAAAAACTAAATTCGGGGTTGTGGAGGAAAATACCCGTACACCGTATAAACTGAAGCGCCACTTACAAATTTCTCCTGTTTGATTGGCCGCACGACGGAAAGAAAGCGGCCCGGTAACGGCGTGCTCCCCGCTCCGGTATCGCAACTGAGGCTCTAGTCATTTTTTCGTCGGTGAGTAATGCAAAAAAAAAAGAAATACGGATCGAATTATATATAGTTACATTTCGTCCACAACTTTTGTTTTAGTATTTCTTCAGTTATTCGAAAATGACAGGCCATCCAAAGACTTTATACGACAAAGTTTTCGAAGATCATATCGTTCATAAAGATGAATCGGGATCTTACCTTTTATATATTGACAGACATCTCGTTCATGAAGTTACTTCTCCGCAAGCGTTTGAAGGATTGAAAAATGCTGGTAGAACCGTCAGAAGAACTGATTGTACTTTAGCTACTGTTGATCACAACATTCCTACTGTTTCCAGAAAGGATTTCGTTGATACTGATACCTTCATCAAACAAGAAGATTCCAAGTTGCAAGTTATGACCTTAGAACAAAACGTCAAAGATTTTGACGTTACTTTCTTTGGTATGACTGATGACAGACAAGGTATTGTTCACATTGTCGGTCCAGAACAAGGTTTCACTTTACCAGGTACCACTGTGGTGTGTGGTGACTCCCACACTTCTACTCACGGAGCTTTTGGATCATTAGCTTTCGGTATCGGTACTTCTGAAGTCGAACATGTGTTAGCCACTCAAACTATTATTCAAGCCAAATCAAAAAACATGAGAATTACTGTTGAAGGTGATTTAAGCGAAGGTATAACTTCCAAAGATTTGGTATTACATGTTATTGGTGTGATCGGAACTGCTGGTGGTACCGGTTGCGTTATCGAATTTGCTGGTAAAGCCATTGAAAACTTATCTATGGAAGCAAGAATGTCGATTTGTAATATGGCCATTGAAGCTGGAGCTCGTGCTGGAATGATCAAACCCGATCAAACCACCTTTGATTATATCAAAGGTAGACCTTTAGCACCAAAAGGGGCTGAATGGGACAAAGCAGTTAGATACTGGAAAACTTTAAATTCTGATGAAGATGCTCATTTTGATTACGACATTAACATCAAAGCCAGTGACATTGTTCCTACTATTACTTGGGGTAATTCTCCACAAGATGCTCTTCCTATTACTGCATCAGTTCCAGATCCAGCCAATGTCACAGATCCAATCAAAAAATCCGGTATGGAAAGAGCATTAAAATATCAAGGGTTAATTCCAAATACTCCTTTCAAGGACATTAAAATTGACAAAGCTTTCATTGGATCTTGTACCAATGCTCGTATTGAAGATTTGAGAGCAGCTGCTAAGGTTGCCAAGGGACATAAAAAAGCCGACAACGTCAAATTAGTATTGGTGGTGCCCGGATCAGGTTTAATCAAGAAACAAGCTGAAAAGGAAGGTTTAGACAAAATTTTTGAAAAAGCCGGCTTCTCTTGGAGAGAAGCTGGTTGTTCCATGTGTTTAGGTATGAACCCAGATATTTTAGACCCAGAAGAAAGATGTGCTTCTACTTCCAACAGAAACTTCGAAGGTCGTCAAGGTGCACTTTCTAGAACTCATTTAATGTCACCTGCTATGGCAGCTGCAGCAGCTATCAAAGGTCATTTCACTGATATTCGTGAATTTGACTATGATACTATTGATGAACCATCAGTTCATATTCAATCTGAAGAAGAAGATAAAGAGTTACAAGATGCTGTTTACGAACATGAAAAACAACCAATGGACAATTCTGAGTCTACCCGTCAAGAACAACTTAATGATATACCAAAAGAACCATCTGCCAAAAAGGTGAAGGTTGAGAAAGAAGCTGCGACTGAAAAGTTCACTACTCTTACCGGTATTGCTGCTCCTTTGGATAAGGCTAACGTTGATACCGATGCTATTATTCCTAAGCAATTCTTGAAGACCATCAAACGTACTGGTTTAAAGAATGGGTTATTCTATGAATTGAGGTTCGAAAAGGATCCAGAAACTGGTAAAGACATCGAAACGGACTTCGCTTTGAATGTTCCTCCATACAGAGAATCAGAAATCTTGGTAGTTACTGGTGATAATTTTGGATGTGGCTCATCAAGAGAGCACGCTCCTTGGGCATTAAAAGATTTTGGTATCAAAAGTATCATTGCTCCATCTTTCGGAGATATCTTCTACAACAACTCCTGTAAGAATTTCTTATTACCAATTAGAATTCCTCAAGAAATCATTGTTTCGAAATTATACCCGGTTGCTACTGCTGGTAAGACTTTAACTATTGACTTGCCAAATCAACAAATCAAGAACGGAGAAACTGGTGAAGTCTTGGTGGATCACTTCGAAATTGAAGAATTCAGAAAGCATTGTTTGGTCAATGGTTTAGATGATATTGGCTTAACTTTACAAAAAGAAGAGTTCATTGCCAAATACGAAGCTAAGAGAAGAGAAAAGTTCTCTTTCTTAGAAGGCGGTTCCAAACTCGTCAAACCTATCAAAGGTACTAAGAAATCAGTGTACGGTGTGAGAGCTCAAGAATGGTAGAACACCTTCTAAAAAGCAAAAAAAAAAACCGATGGTCAAGTACCCCAGGAAGAGTCAACTATTTATTTATATGTCCTTCATTTCTTTATTTATTTCATCTATTTCATATTTATTTGCATCAATAAATCATAACTAATTGTTTAGCCAATAGTGGTTGAGTGACATAATCTAGTGACGTGTAAATACCGACATGTACGGGTTTTGTTTTCTCACCATAAGGAGAAAGCAGAAATGCAGATTCTGTTTTCACGTCTATAGCACCTTTATTTAGCGATATGTCAAGAACGTTGGTGGATAAAGGGTTAGTGAATCATCTTAAACCCTTAGTCAGAGCCTTGGGACCTCTAGGGGTGCGTTACATCTCCAAAAATGGAGGCATGAATGAGAGCTCTATGTTAGCCGATGCTCTCAATCTCCTCTCTCCAACTTCTAAGGTTAACAATACTCATAATTATAAACCTTCTATTTTCGATCATTTGACCAAGGGATCCATCAGTGAACAAATTGATATCAGAGCAGCAGCCAAGGAAAAGGCGAAAGATGCTGTGAACTTCCAGAAATCAGTGAAGGGGTTACTAGACGACTTGAACCTCGTTTCTTCTAAGAGCTTCGAAGATGACTTCCTGTGGTTGGACAGTCCTATCAAACAACAGAAGAAATATATAAGGTCGATCACAGATGAGGCGAAACTATTACAGTTGATAAGATTGTTTTTCTATCAGGATAAATTGACTTTAAGCATCTTAACAGAAATCCTATTAAATCCAAATTTTACCAAGATATCAGCATTACCATTCTACATTAATCAGCTTCCGAAACGACCATCATCCAAGTGGACTCCTCTTAATTTTGTGCAATTAGATATTGTCTTATTGAAGAAGTTTCATGATATAAACAAATCATTCTCGATCTTTAATAACTTAAAGCAGAATTTTGAAACCATCTACTTGCCTCTTATCAAGGACAACGAATTAAGCCCATTCTACGAAAGAATCATATGGAAGTTTTATTTCGATTTCACCAAGGAGTTAAATTCAAACGGCGAGTCACATTATATCGAACAACTTAACAGCCTCAAATCATCCGTGTTAATATGGGAATCTTCTCTATTCAAAAGTTCAGCCATCAGTAAGACCATTTTGAGCAATTTTGAAAAGGAGTTGAACACATTGCAGAAATTGTTCTTTCAAATTTGCTCTAGCTCCACTGTTGAGTCCATAATTATCAGACAATTGTTGGACTCGAAGTATGACGCTGAAACTTTTTCACCATTATTGTCTGATTTAAAAAGGGTGTCGATCAAATACAAGTTGTACTCATTGCCCGCGAATTATAATGAAATCAGCACCGACGTCAGGGCAAGTAGCTACTTGTTGGTGAACTCATTGGAGAGAATTATTGAGCCAATCATCAAAAAACACTCAAATGATGCCGACTTACAGAATATATATGGCAATCTTAAGGATTTCCGAGTAAAAACTTTGATGAACGTGGAAGAAATGGCTAGCGAAAGCAACGAGATGGTGAACTGGCATACCAACTTTCTTGCCATCAGCAAGAAGTAACGATAACTACGGACGAACTTCGTAGAATGACTCCATAACCTGTATACTTAGAACGACTCAATGAACGAATGAATGAATAAAAGCTCGTAAACAACCCGTGCATCATAAACCCGTGCACCGGATCTCAAGCACTTTATCTTGATAAATGGACACAGATAACGCGCTGATAGAACAACTGGAAATTCAAAAGTAACACCTTCTTCTGCAATGCTGATGGAAAAAGGCCCATTATTGGACGCATCACCAAGTGTTTATAACGAGAGTCCTCGAAAGAAGTCTTTCTTAGCCCATTTAGACTGGAAATTATTGTTAGTTCTCGTCCTCGTGGCTGGTCAGTTGGTTGATGTCTACGGTAGAATCCATAAAGCGGCTCCGGATGGTCTCCAAGATTCATCTCATAGACACGGCGGCGGCCCTGTTGATGTCAAGGGCAAAAAGAACGTGATTTTCATGGTCACGGATGGTATGGGCCCTGCTTCCTTATCTCTTGCTCGTTCGTTCAAGCAGCACCGAGATGGGTTGTCTATTGATGATATCTTGTCCATCGACAAGCACTTAATTGGGTCATCTCGGACCCGGTCTAGTGACTCGTTGATCACCGACTCTGCCGCTGGTGCTACTGCCTTCTCCTGTGCCTTGAAGAGTTACAATGGGGCCATTGGAGTTACTGCCGATAAGACACCATGTGGTACCATTTTGGAAGCATTGAAATTACAGGGATATCTCACTGGATTGGTGGTAACTACAAGAATCACCGACGCTACGCCTGCTGCTTTCAGCTCGCATGTTGATTACCGATTCCAAGAGGATTTGATTGCTGAGCACCAGCTCGGAGGTTATTCATTAGGAAGAATGGTTGACTTGATCATTGGTGGTGGTAGATGTCATTTCTTACCACCCTCTGTGGCTGGTGGGTGCCGTTCAGACGATAGAAATTTAGTAGAAGAGGCCCAAGCCAGCAATTGGACCTATGTAGGAGACCGAAAAGGCTTTGATGAATTACAAGGAGGAAAGAACGCTTCCTTGCCATTGTTGGGATTATTGGCTGGCACCGATATTCCTTTCGATCTTGACCGTAAGTCTGAAGAATACCCTTCATTGGCGGAACAAGTGAAAGTGGCTCTTACAGCTTTGGCCGAAGCCACCAAGGATTCTGATCAAGGGTTCTTCTTGTTGATTGAAGGATCGAGAATTGATCATGCTGGCCATTTCAACGATCCTGCAGCACAAGTAAGAGAAGTTTTGGCTTATGACGAAGCTTTCAAAGAGGTCATTGATTTCATAGATACCTCCGACACCGATACTGTGGCCATTTCTACTTCTGACCACGAAACTGGTGGGTTGGCAACTGCTAGACAAATTTCTCCTGACTACCCAGATTACTTGTGGTACCCACAAGTGTTGTTAAATAGCACGCACTCGGGAGAGTACTTGTCCTTGAAGGTTGTTGAATTCAAAAACGCCATGGACTCTGATAACTCCAAAATTCTTGAAAACTTCATTGTCAAAGAAATCTTTGAAAAAGATATGGGAATCAGCGACTACACCGCAGAAGAGGTTAACGCTATCCATAAATTGTCTAACAACCGTGGTGGATTATTGGACTTCTTGAATAATATGGTTTCGGTCAGATCCCAGACAGGATGGAGTACTCATGGGCATTCTGCGGTTGATGTTAATATCTACGCTCATACTAACTCGCCAGCTATTAAACACCAATTGTACAGCCACAAGCAAAATGTGGGATTGTTAGGAAACCACGAAAACATCGAAATTGGTGAGTTTATGAAGTCAATCACAGGTGCTGACTTACAGAAAGTGTCTGAGCTCATTAAGGACATAGATCATGCTCCCCACATGCAAATGGCTGCAGATGAGTTCCATCAAAAGGCCTTCAAAGCTGATTAAGCCAGGGGAAGATAAATACAGACGAGGTGTTCATATTGTTTAATGTCTATAAAAGAATAAATGCGAAAATGTATTTGAGGAGGGAATTGGAGCAATGAATATAAGGGATGGTACTAGTGGTGAACTGAGTAATCCTCTTTACACAACTTAGCTCTTAAGCCTTCTCCGAATTTGTAGAAACCGAAGGGAATCAAAATCATGGCCAAAGAAACAAAGGCCAAGAGCCACGAAGCCCATTGAAGGCCCAAGCCATGGTACATTTGGGTGACAAACAATGGAAAAGCAGCACCACCAGCAGATCTTAAGAACACCTTTGTTGCCAAAGCACTCGCAGCGTACTTAGCGTAGGTGTCAAGGATGTAATTATTCAAGGAGTAGTAGATCAACACCATACCGTAACCGAAAGCGATACCGGAAGAGGCTGGGCCCACCCAAATGATGTGTTTATAGGAAGTTGCACCCAAAATGAAAAGAGCGATACAGGGGAAAGGAGATCCAATCATAGCACCAATTAAACGGTCTTCTGGAATTGGGGTTCTTCTTCTGCAGGTGGCCTGGTATTGTTTTTCGAGAATGGGGGTGGTTGAAAGAGCCAAAAAGGCTCCGATTAAAATGGGAACATACATGAGGCCAATGATATTATCTTTATAGCCGTACAACTCGTTGAAGATGACAGGATAAGCAAAGAAGAAAGCATAAAGAAGAGCGTAAATCAAGGCCACGAACCCACAGACCAACACCAAAACCGGTTCCTGGACAATGAACTTCAAGGGCCTGTACAAACAAGTATTGACCAATTCACTGAAGCTCATAGGACTGGCTTCTTGTTCAGTCATGATCTTAGGGTTTCCTGTTTCTTTTCTTAATCTTGCTGCTTTCCGTTTCAATATCACTGGTGCATAGGTTTCTGGGATAAATGCCATGGCAATCCACATGACACCAGCAAAGGCCATATTAACCCAAACCATCAAGTCGTATCTTTTAGTACCCACGGAGATGAAACCGTTGACAATGCCGCCAAAAACGGGCCCGGAGTAAGGACAGAAGGAGAAGAAAGCAATGGCCAAACCTCTAGTTTCATTGTGAATGTCCACCAACGAAGCCCCGACATTGGTTAACGCAGACGAAGAGAACACACCAAGAAGGAAACGGCACACGAGCACAGTGCCGATGTTCTTGGCCACGGCAATTGGGATGTTGAAGATGGTGTACAACCCGAAGGAAATGAAGTAAACCGGTCTTCTGCCGATTTGCTCTGACAATGGGGCCCAAATCAAGGGTCCTACACAGAAACCTAGTACCATGAGCGAAACCGTCAAGGTAGCAACCTCTTCGGAGACGTTGAACTTGTCTTCGATGGTGAACAAACCCCCGGCCAATGAAGAGGACCCGTAGGCGGCACTTATGACCACCAAGGAGTAGATGATTGTGTAGAGCCAGGTCCAGAAGGGGTGCCAATTGTGAGGATTTTCTGGATCATTAATGGTGAAGGTTACGAATTCGATTTCGGGGTCGAACTCGCATTTCTCAGGTGCGGCCGGAAAATCTTTTTCATCAGTGTCACTAGACGGGCGAAACGGCTGAGGCTTCTGTTCATTGGATATTCTCAGCTGGATTCTTTGGAAGTTGGCCGAAGAAATGGACTTGGTTCTACCCAAAGACATCAATGTTTGTGCCGGCACCAACCCGGTTTCGGTCTCTAGCTGGTACTCCTCCGGGAACATGGGATTCTCCACTGGAGGGGCATTGAGCTCGGGGGTAGGAACATCAGAGGAGATACCTATATCATGCAACGATTTGGCCGTTTCGGTTCTGGTGATTCGAAGTCCTGTGGCTTGGGAGTCCCGGCGACGGGTTGATTGCGATTGCTCATCGCTATACTCGCTGAGATTATCTCCAGTGTCTCTGTAGGCGCTGGGATTGTAAGTATCCAAATCCTCATTGGAATTGGAATTGGAATTGAGAGACATTGATAGTGATTCGAACGATTTGTTAGACATGAGTTTTTGTTTTCTATCGAGGGTCTAAGATGGAGCGAATGCATGCTTATAAATACTACCAGTATGTATCCGAGCACCGGACCACATACGATGATTAATCATCCTTATCACCCATGCTTTCTTTTTCTTTCGCAACTAAGGCAGATATCGCTTTAAAATCCGGAACATAGCCGTGCACGGTGTATTTCCGAGGGTAGTCACGTGGGTGTACGCATAAGAAATGTTCGCTGCCTTCCACTTCCGGGATTGAGATAAGCGTGCAATAGCCGGATTGCTGTCTTTCGTCCACCAAATGCTGGGAATTGTACAGGGTAAAGACCTAGACAAAAACAGGGAGCGATCAGGAGCATATAGCACTATAATTGGGCTTCATCGAAGAAAGGTAGAAGGAAATACCACCGTCGTTAGGTGTACTTCAAATTGACCCAGTTCCTGAACAATATGCAGGAGTTGATCTCACACTGTGCTAATGCCGAAGCTTTTCCGTGGAAAAACTAAAGTCCGAAAAGCAAATTAATGACATACGCCTTATGGAGGCATCCAGGAACCCTGCAAAGGGGTTCAGGCGGCCAGGGCGGTATGATTCCCGTCAGTCGTAATATGAAGGTTGATCTAGAGGTCGGCAAAATATAAGATTTTCTGCATTGACTATTTTGAAGAGGCTGGGAACACAAAAGTTTTTCCGAGAGCAGTGTCTCTAAAAGACTAGCCTTCAGCTGGCTCAGTCTGGTCACAAAGATCTGTTTTTCCGGAAGCAGTGTCTCTCAACGATTTACCTTAAGCCAAGCCTGCTCACAAAAGTTTTTCCGAACAGGAACCCATCGACGCCCGTCGAGGTCGCTGGCTGCAAACCACTACCGCTCCATCTACATTATTTCATTATCATATGCAATTAAGATTTCAGTTCACTATATAGATGAACATGCTAGTCATTATAATTGAAAATTTTGCTGTCTTGATTTGACAACATCGATATTATACAACTTCTTTCCTCCTCTAACCAAATACGGATTCTCCAAAGATCTCTTCTTGGTTTCTAATAACGCCATTTTTAAATTTTCAATACTTTCATTACTAAGTTGATAATGGAATGCGATTCTTCCTCCCATCAACTTTACATTGTATTTGCTTCCAATCTGAACCAATAAACTATCATTCATTTGGTTCTTCTTCAAATCAATGAAAACAAAATTACTGTCAACTGGTGACTCTAGGATGATGTCATGCTTTTGACAAAATGCTCCCACTGATTTGGCCCAGCTATGGGCCTGTTTGATCTTGATGAAGTTTTCTTCAATAGCAATCGTAGCCATTTTTGCCATGTACCCATTCTGCCTTATACCCCCGCCACATTGTTTCTTGAAATGATTGGCTTTGTTTATAAAGTCTTGTTGTCCTACCAATATACTTCCCATTGGTGCTCCCAACGACTTTGACAAGCACAAAGAAACCGAATCAAAGTATGAACAGTATTGTTTTATAGAGATGCCCGTTTCAACGGAAGCATTCCATAATCTGGCCCCATCCAAGTGTAATTTGATGCTCTTGGATTTACAGAATTCTGAGATTTTGATGATTTCCTCTATTGGCATGATGATTCCATGTAAGGTGTTTTCCAAGCTAATGAGCTTGGTTGGTGCAGCGTGAATATCACCTTCATCATCCACAAAGCTGTCTATGATGTCCTCCAACGTCAAGTAGTTTCCGTTACTAGGGATCACTGGATGAACCATGGCCTGCGATAAAGAGGCCAAACCACCTGCTTCATGGAGAAATACATGACTACGGTAGTCACATAATACGGAATATGGAGGTTGGTATAAATTGGCACGAAGCCCAATCTGGTTAGATAAGGTTCCACTGACACAGTACAAGGCAGCAGGCTTCCCCGTCAACTCCACCATTTTGTCCTCCAACTCCAAGGTAGGAATGTCTTCCTTGTACACGGAGTCTCCGACCAAATTGGCATCACTACTGAGCATTTCAATCATGGCCTGTTTCATGGACTTGCTGGGTACTGTGAAGGTGTCACTTCTGAATTCATTGAAGGTCACAAACTCTTCTTCCTCTCCTTCGAATGTCATCGTTTACGAGAATACGTCGATAAAGAAAAGATTTCTACACATTTTACAAAATCCCCTGCTATAAATACCTAGAACTATCAAAAATTACTTTTTTTGTATTCTCTCCTCCTGTTAGTCATCATCATCTCACATTTCCTTTGATAGCCGAGTTTTTGTTTTTGGCACCACAATTCCGCGCGAAGAGCAGATCATTTTTGTGTGCCCTCTCCGTCACCTGCCGAAACGAGGGATTTTTTTTCTCTGGCCGAAAAAATATTGCTCGCAGTGCAGGGAAAAATGCCATTAATCATGCAGGTATTTTTTTATGCCGTTTACTCTCAAAAAAGCAGCCATTCGAGTGCCATCCCTGCGTTTTCACAGCCAAATGGAAGTCAGTCTTGCAATCGTTTCATCTGCTAAAGGGGTCTACACAAGTCAATGGGTAATGTGATGGTAGTGGTATTCTAGCTATATAGAAAAAATCAACTAAATGACTGACTGCAAAAAAAAAAAGCTATGCTAGCAACCGTATCAACTGTAGAAGGAAAACGGCTGAAAGTTAGCCCCACCGTTGTTTGGCCCGTTGGGGTTTGTCGTGCCATTCCGCCAAATCCCATCCCGGGAGTTGGTGGAGACATTACGGGCGTGGCCGCTGCCATTGCCATTTTCGTTCCAGAGCTTATTGCCAAAATCTGTGTGGCCCACCTGACTGGCACTGTTTGTCAAAAGGATTCCGTTGCCGGTGTTGGGACTTCCAACAACCGCAGTGTTACTTCCCGGCGTATTGATGTCAACTTGTCCGGTAGGTGGGGTAAGGCTGTTCAAAGTGCCAAAGGGTCCGAATCTAGATCCACCAGTGCTGGTGAGTGGATTAGCAAACGCTGATTGTCCCAAAGACAAATCACTGTTGTTGAGACTCCCAAGATTGTTGGGGTCATTAACAAGAGGATGGTTATTGCCAAGGAATGTATTACTTCCCAATAAGCTGTTGTTGTAGTTGAGGTTATTAGATAATGCATTCAAACTGGGTAAGTTGTTGCTACTATCGTTCAACAATCCGTCATTCCAGAGCAAGCTGGAATTGAGACCCAGAGTAAGTGGAGGAGACTTGTAGTTCATGAAATTGGCATCGGAGCTGTAGTTCATGGTGCTACTAGGGTCTTCAATAGGAGAACTGATGCTATTGTAAATCTGGTCATCATAGGGAAAACCCCTAGATTGCGATGTGGCCATTTGTCCACCCGCCAATGAAGAGTCTAGCTGGCTGTGAAGCAAAGAGTGATCCATTTGTGTGGGTGTCATCATGTGAGCATCAAGTGGTGTTGCATTAGCCCGGAGTTCGCTCTGGGCTAAGGGCACTTCTTCAACGTTGTTCGTAGAGTTGGTGTACACGTTTCCGTAGAAACTGTGCCAATTATCATTGGAATAGCTAACCACCCCATTGTTCAAACTTACACTTCTTCTTCTGTTCACCACAACATCATCAATGGTGGTATTAGCAGACGGAATTGGCGATGGAGATGCTGAATTTGCATTAAGAAAGTTAGACCCAAACCCATCGTAACTTGGTGGTGAAGCAGTAAGAGCACCATAGTTTTTTGACTTATACTTACTGCTGTTGTTCAAACTGGGCTTGGGTAACGCATTGTTCACTCCGCCAAACTCGATACTGGCAGAGTATTCGGTCATTTTCTGAGATTGGTGATTAGCGTCGTTATTCAGCTTAGCAATGTCAAGGCTATTGTAAATGGAGGTGTATTTCCTAAGCTCGTTTTTGAAGCAAATCTTCCATTCATTTTCCAAATCCACTACTTCGTTCAACTCTTTGTCGAAGTCCGCTTTCCAATCCGGTTTAAGTTCCAAGATTATTGATAAAACCTCTTCTCCTGACCTAGACAAGGTTCCATCCTTGTTAAACATGTCAATCATATTTTGGCTGGCAGAGGATTCGGTTGGTGATGTGACCTGATTCGGGGTAGGGTTATTGAACTGGTGAATGATTTCTGGAATCAATTGTTTAATGGATAGGGAGCCAGTACCTGCAAGCTTTTCGTCTAGCAAAGAAGATGATACGACAGGATAATTCCATAAGTTCAATAGTGGCCGCAAGCTGTCAATAAAACCTACTAACTGTCTCTTGTCGAAAGTTTTATTCTTGAGTGATTCCTCAATCGTGACATTTTCATTCTTTATAAACTGCAGTTCATTAAGAAGTTTGTTAAGTTCATAGTTGATTTTGTTGATATCGGACTGTCTATTTGAAAGAATATGCATTTTTCTCTCTGTTAACTTTTTGATTTTCACTTTCAAATCGTGGAGATTAGAATCGTAGATGGTTTTAGACGTATTTAAGGTTTCTAGTTGCTTATTGAGTTTCAACTTTTTGAACGTCAAATTATCCTTCTGGTTTTCTAAGTCTTTCACGTCATTATCTTGCTTGATTTTATTGTCAGTTTCCTCGTGAAGTTGGAGCTTATACTGGTCAATTTCATCCATCAATATTCTTTGATCGGAACTCATATTTTTTTGTAGTTCGTTCAATTCACAGAACAACTTGTTGAGTCCGTTTTGATAGTAATACAAGTATTTCTTTAACAACTCTAAGCTGTCGATTGTTTTTATCTTTTCAGCCGATAAGTCACCTTCAGGTTTCAATAGTTCTTCATCGGTCAGTTCTTCCCTTAATGTCAGCTGGAATTTATTGATAATGTCTGATTCGTATTCTTCACTACTCTTGCATAAGGTTTGAATATACACGGGGTTTGACTGGGATCTTAAATTGGTTAATGAGTTAATAGCAGTGACTTGGATCTGGTATAATTTGTTTTGTTGGAGGTTATTCAATTTGCATGATGTCGACGACAATGTGGCTGCTTCCTTGTTATTGATGAGAAGAACGTAAAATAGGCTTTCGTCGTCTCCAACAATCATATCCCAATGAATAACGGCCGAAGTGTTGGATATAGAATCAATACAAATATTGGCGCTATGAGGTATCTTTATGTTCAAGTCATTTATTAACACTTCGGCAGGAGTTTGGAAAAGTTGGTAACATCGGTAGATGATCCAGACTATGGAAGGAATAACCGTCAATAAGATTTCGATCATGATCCTTTTCAAATTGTCAGAAGTGTCAGTTTCATTTGTAGAAAAGAAAAAAATCAAGAAGAGAAAAAAACGGTGGAGTAAAAAATTTTGACAGATTCGCCCGGATAATTTAATTCCGGAAACGAAAACTCAGCGTTTGGCACGTGATATAGTACTAACCATGTAAGAAAGTCGACCGGATGTGGCGGTTCAATAAAGGAAACTGACCGGATATCGTTTGTATAATACTATGAAACTATACATGATTGAGGTTTAATACCAGGAAAGTAGCGAGAAGCATATTGAAGAGTCCAAGGAGAAAAAAAGGAGCCACTATCCATCGATCACTCAAGTAGCCCCCAAGCTTGGTTATTATAAGGATACCAATGCCTCCACATACACTGTAGAGCCCTGAGATGGAGCCCACCACAGATTTCTTGATGTTTGCATCGAGTTCGTAGGAAAAACTCGATACCAAACTCATACTGGAGATAATAGAGCCGATCTGTGATATTCCAATCAAGCTAATAACCAAAAAGCACGAGAAACATCTGGGGTCATATACATCATTGGCCCAGTTCAATAAGCATAAGCCAAAGGTTCCGAGTACTCCTAAAATAGAGGAAGCCAATAAGCAATTAACTTTCCCGAATTTGGGGCTGTCTAAAAGCAATCCCCAGATTGGAGACAGGAGTAACCCAAGAAGTTGAGCCACACCGGTCAAAATTGCCGAAAAGACGTAACCATCGTGACAGTTTTGCTGATTGGGAGACGAGGACGAGTTGCACAACTCATGATTGGCGTAGTAGCTATAGACATATAACGGGATGAATATAGAGGTGGCAACGGTAGTGGATCTGGCAACAAATGAGCCTGCGTAAGCCAATTGGATTTTGAGGTTATTTCTCGAGATCCTTACCCCCGTAACCACGATTTTTTTGTAGGATAAATATTCATTATCTTCGTTAACGTCACGTAATTGTTCCGAAGAGTCGTAGAGGAAGAAATTGAGGGCCAATCCGACAAAGATGGCGATAGTTCCTATGATAATGTAGGAATATTGGAGAGTTGCCTTTTCCGTCATATCGGGGAAGTAATTACCTAGTTTGATGGGTAAAGGTAACCAGAAAGACACGGAGAACATAGCACCCAAGCCAGTGGAAATTCCAAGAAGAGCTGAGTACTTCCCGTTCTTACGTTTGCTGTTTTCTGACGATACCAACGGTTGTTCGGCCTCGGGGTCGGGGTTGGAAGATAGTAACTTTAAGTCGGAATTGGTCACTTGGTTCAACATTATAGTGAGTAGGTTCATACAACTGGTGACTCCGACGGCAAAAAAGCTTCTTAAGAAGTACAATGTGGGCACCAAAGTGATGACATTCCCGTAACCAATGAAACTCAAGCCAATGATAGCAAAACCTAACGATTGGATGAATTTGATGGCGTCGATCCTGAGGAAATGGGTTATTAAGTTCAAGTTGTTGATTTTGTCGAAAATCACCCCTATCAACGGTGAAAAGAGGATGGAAGTCAATTCGTCAATCATCCCCAACGTGCCAATGACGGAGCCGATTTTATTGTCGAACGACACCTTCATGACTGCGTTCAAGTAGAACGGTTGGGTTGACGCCAAAAAGACGACGAAGGAAATAGCAAAGAAGCCAACCGCGTTGAAGGCTACTAGATTTTGCAATTTATAGTTTGGATGCGTAATCATTGATGGAATAGATAAGACGTGATGCGTGGGGAGGGAAATAAGCAATTACAACAGTAACGGCAGTAATACAGCACTAGGAACAGAAGAGAAGAGTTTAAGGAATTGGAGCGTGGATGTGTGGGAACAGTAAAGCTTAGGCAGGGAAGAAGAAGTAGTTGCTAAAAGAGCACGACCGGATCGGACATCAAATGAAGTTGGTATATACAGTACTATGAAAGGTGCAACCAATGACAAAAAAGTGGGGGCACAGAGCTCACTATTGTGGTGGGGAATGAGTGCGATGGTGATAATGGAGTTAACGGTGGAAGGGGCTAGGCTAATGAGGCTGGGGGGTGAAAGAGGGAGAGCTTTGTCCGTGAGAGATAAGTGACAGTTGCGAGGATATCAGGAAGGGTAGCAGGATGAGGTTTGAAGTTGGGTTGATATCGACTTGGGAGTTGATCTGTGCACAACATTGATAAACAGCTGTGAGTATCAGGGCTGCTTAGGTGGTACTCTAGGACGTCCTAATGTGAAGAAGCAGGCTAGGGCCTGGTATATTAGGAAATTACAAGTTATTGATCAAGGGGAGTAGTCAATGATTAATTTTTCCGATAAATGTCTACCATTGTCTTCCTCTGGGTTCCTGTGAACCAGTTATCTTGGTAGTTGCATTTCCGATCATTATATTATTTGTTAGTACAGTTATGTGTTTATATAATCAAGATGCGAGGCTTCTATTCACGTTATTATTCTGAGATTCTTGCATTATTCTTGGAAGCTTCCATACATGAAGCTTTGAAGTGGGGGAGCACATATCCATTGCCCTCACTGATTGCAGAACTTTTATATAACTCAGCAGTGGCTGCAATAATCTGCTGACTCATATCATCACCCTCGGTGACGTCAGTCTACATCGTATTATAGCAACGATCTTTCTTCTACGTCTTTCTCTGCACGTCCGCTTTCGTATTTCTGCTCCTTTCTAACACGCCTTCTACATCTCCTCTATCAGATATCATTCCCGTATCTTCCCCTGCGAACTACACTTCCGTATTTTCCTACAACCATCACTTCTGTATCTTTCTCTATCAACCATCCCTTTCCGTATCTTCTCCTATCGGTACCACTACCCGTATCTTCCTATTCTCTTTCTGTCCGTGTTTTGCGCCCACGCCTCTCTCATCTCTCTGTCCTCCACCTACATCGCTCCTCCACTTCCGTCTCTCCTCAAAATCTTCCTCTAGCCCGCTATCTCGCCACCAATAACCCCCCGCAGAGCAGTTTCGACTCATCCTGTCCATTATCTCGCCTTTTGTTCCGGTCCAATTCGTGACCTCAGTGCTTTTTCGGTCAGTTGCAACTACACGTGGGTGCAAATATGTCAACATCCACAAGCCGTATATAAAAACCCAAAACCCATACCTCTTATCTACACCATGCATTCATTCAATTATTGTTATCTTTTTCTTCTTCATTAAATCCCCTTTTCCTCTTCAAAACCTTCCTTCTTCCCTTCAGTTTTTATACCCCCATCTCACCTTTATTCTACCCTTATCTCACGCAGTCCAGAAAAAAAGTCACATGACATGTCGGTCACGGAGTTAACTGCCCCAGACTCTGTTATTTACTTCAAAGCTCATTACTACACCACAGTAAACTCCATCATGGGCGAAGACAACGAAACTGAATTCGACATTGAAGATGACGATGACTCCATTATCTCCCTCAAACGAAGCGATTCCAGGCTGTCCAACTCCTTCATTGATTTGTCCAAGTTGTTGTTAGCCTCGGACTTTGACTTTGGCCTTGGAAGCCAGGTGAAGGATTCCACCAAGAAGAAGTTCAACAACATGAAACTAAAGACAAAGGAGAAGTTGCGTAGGTTTCGTGATGATAACTACGATAATCTGGATATCCAAAAGAGAATCAGTCAACGTTTGAGTAAATTCGATGCCAAAATTAATGCTAACTTACAGAGCTCCAATACTGAGAAGTTGTTCTACGCTTTTGCTGTGTTCTTCATTGCAGTATCGGGGTTCATCATTGGGAAATATCCTTGCTATTTCCATGTGTTCTATACTGCTCTCTTTGCGTTGTTGATGCCAATCAGGTTCTACACTTACTTCAAGCAATCATTCCAATTTTATCTTGCTGATTTATGTTATTACGTCAACTTATTGTTGATTTCGTTCATTTGGTGGTTTCCATACAGTCGGTCTTTGTTCGTATCGGTATTTTCGCTAACCATGGGGACATTATCGTTTGCAGTCATCACCTGGAGAAATTCTTTGGTGTTACACTCCATTGAGAAAACAACCAGTAGTTTCATTCACATCATGCCCCCAGTGGCCATGTTTGTCATTGTTCATGAGTTGCCTCATGAGTTCAAAGTCGAAAGGTTCCCGGCTGTTGCTAAGGTTACAGATTGGAACTTTGTTAACGGGATTATTTGGACCTCGATCTACTACACCATCTGGCAAGTCAGCTACCATTACTTCATAACCATCAAAAAGAGCCATGAAATCAACTCAGGTAAAGTGACATCCTTCACCTATTTGAAAGAGAAGAACAGTCGGTCTTTTCTCGGTAGATTCGTTAATTCCTTGCCTTACACCTGGATGCAAATTGGAGCCTTTACCTTGATTCAGTTTGGATATCAAATACTCACGATGATCTTCTGTCCTATTTGGTTCAAATATAAGCATGCTTGTGGGACATTTATGTGCTTTATTTTTGTGTGGGCATCCTACAATGGGGCCACGTATTATATTGACGTTTTCGGCAAGAAGTTTGAAAAGGAAGTGACCAAATTGAAGGCAGAGATTATTGAGTTGCAAAAGCGTGATGAAATTAACCCTGAGCAATCTATTGATAGTGAGAGAAGAAGTCTGCTGTAGTGATACCCTAGACTATTTATTAATGTATAATTCGAGAAATGATGTAGTTCTCTCTTAGTCCTATTATTATTATTACCCTGTGCGATTTTGACTAAGGCTTAGTTCATATTTGCAACTTTTATTGATTTTGCAAATATCTGAAGATTTTTTAAAAAACTCTGAAAATGAGAGGTAACTTTATCAAATTTATTGACGAAAAGTGATTACAACTACAATGCCTCAATTTTTTGCAACCTCATAAACCATCAAATACAACTAAATCATGATTTTCTCACTATAAAGCTTAGACTTGTATCTTGTATTGAACAGATAGATTTTTCCACATAGCATAGATAATATGACACCATCAACAACACTCTTTACAGCATTCTCTACAACGACATATACAGCTTCTTCGACATCTATAAACCATCCTCTTATACTATGATATCCGCTCTCTTCCAGCATACAAACTTGGCCGTACTCCAATTCTTTCATGTCATCAGTCTTCTATATTACCATGACTCCTAACCTCATCTACTTGCCATCTCACTAATTCTCTTCACGTTTGCTCTTCTTTCGTACTCTCCTCTGGTAGTCTCTGATTTTCCATGTTGTGCTCTTTCTATTTCTCATAACTTTTTCTTCTTCATTTTGGTGCGACAAAATTTTTCGTCAAAAAAATTCAACCTCCAGTACCGAAAGTCTCTTTCTTCTCTACACTTACCTCTACGATGCAATACATACGGGCTGGATCAAGGTGCAGCATGAGATTGCTATCCTCTAGCAGTCGGTCGCACCAGGGTAATAATGTCAAGAAAGTTGATGAGCATTTACAATTTTTATCCAAGTTTTACAACCCAGAGCTCTTACAGAGTATCAAAATCACTGAATCGTTAGTAGACAGTAACGAGATGTTATCATTATACAAACAAGGAAACCATTCCAAGTCGAAGGTTCCACCTACATTATCATCGTCGGACTACTCAACCAATGATGCGAAATGGGACGAACCCATCTTGTACCCCAATCAAGCCAACAATAAAACTCCATACCAAGACATTCCTCAAATCAAAAACCCGGATAGAACCGATTTGAAGTTGAGATTCAACCTCGACAAATTAGGTAAGAAGGACAGAAAGCCAGGAAAGAAAACGGCCAGAGAAACCAATGCCGAAATTGCTGCTGGGTTATCCAAGGCCACCGGGTTAGATGAACGTTATATTCGTAGTTTATATGTGAGAAACATTATCATGAAAAGAGTCAGCTGTCAAACTGGTAAGGGGAAAATCCCCAACTATTACGCCTTGACTGTTGTAGGAAACAAAAATGGTATGATTGGATTAGGAGAAGGTAAATCTCGTGATGGAATAAGATTAGCATTGGGGAAAGCTCACTGGAATGCTGTAAAAAATTTGACTCCAATTCCTCTTTACGAAAAAAGAACCATTATTGGAGACTTTGACTATAAATTCCATGCCGTTAAGTTGTTTATGAGATCAGCACCAGCAGGGTTTGGTTTGAGAGTCAACCCCAATGTGTTTGAAGTGTGCCAGGCTGCTGGTATCAAGGACTTGGGAGGAAAGATTTACAAATCGAGAAACCCCATGAATGTGGTGAAGGGCTTCGTGGAAGCTTTAACCAAACAGTCGTCGTTGGAAGACTTGGCTGCTAGTAGAGGTAAGAAAGTGGTGGACTTAAGAAAGGTGTATTACTCTGCCTAATACTTGTATATAGATCCGTACACCAAAATGGAAAATTCCGTATTTGAACCAAATGACTGTAAACCATACGATGTACATAGGACCGTACATCCTCTAGCAGCACTAAAGACACTTAACTGACCAATGGCCTTGATCTCTTTGCAGGGCTTAATATGTGTCTGTCTGTCTGTCTGTCTGTCTGTCTGTCTGTCTGTCTGTCTGTCTGTCTGTCTGTCTGTTCTTTCCTCCTTTCTCTCCCAGACCTCGGGTCGGTCGTGTCGCGTGCCAGATGAGAAAGTTCCGTGGCGACGCCAACTTCACTGTCTTATCTCTCCCATTCAGCTTAACTCTCCATTCAAATCTCCTGCACAATACTCACACCATGGTGGTTGATACCACGTACTACGACCTTTTAGACATCCAGGTCGACGCGACATCGCTAGAAATCAAAAAAGCCTACCGTAAAGCTGCCATCAGATTACACCCGGACAAAAACCCTGACGACCCCAATGCTGCTGCCAGATTCCAGGAAGTAGGAGAAGCGTATCAGGTTTTATCCGACGACACGTTGAGACTGAAGTATGACAAGTTCGGGAAACAAGAAAGTATACCCAAAGAAGGGTTCGAGGACCCGGCCGAGTTCTTCTCCATGATCTTTGGTGGTGAAGCGTTCAAAGATTGGATTGGTGAATTATCACTACTTCAGGAGTTGTCCAAATCAGCTGAATTGAATGGTTACACCGACGATGGAGACAAGGAAAAAGAGAAGAAGAAAACCACCCAAAATAGCACCCAAGAAACTGGTGCCAAAGAAACTGGTGAGAGCACCTTCGACCAGCCAGTAACCGGCTCGAGTAGCTCTGATAAGATGGGATCACAGTTGTACTTGGCAAATCACGAGCACAGTGAATCAGGAGAGAAACAACTTACTCAGGAAGAACAAGAAGAGAAGAAACGTAAAGAGGAGCTAGAGAAGTTCGAAGAAGAGTGTAGATTGAGAAAGATTGAAAATCGCAAAGAATTAAGTAAACAGCTTATCAATCGTCTTTCATTATTCACAGAGACGGACATGAAAGATGATGTTGCTGATTCTTTCAAACAGAAGTTGAAGTACGAAGCCGAATCTTTGAAAATGGAGAGTTTTGGCCTTGAAATATTGCATACGATTGGATCGATTTACAAGACCAAATCCAAGATTTTCTTGAAGAACCAAACATTCCTCGGACTCGGAGGCCTCTGGTGGTCGTTCAAGGAGAAAGGAGGGGTGATTCGAGACACTTTCAAAACTGTATCGTCGGCGTTGGATGCGCAGTCCACCATGCAAGAATATGCAAAAATGCAGGAGGACAATGAATTCCATGCGAAGAGAGAAGCAGAAGAAGAGGAGAAGAAGCGTCAAGATGAAGTAGAAGCATTGAAGAAGAAGATAAAGGAGCTCAAGCAAATGCAGGAAGAGGCACAAGATAAGCAAGAGGAGGGAAGTACAAGCAATATGAAGCCGGAAGTAAGTGCAGAGAAGATACCCGAAAAGGAGCCAACAGAGCCAGTAAAGGCAGAAGGAAAGGAGGCAGCAGATGTAGTAAAGGTAGAGAAGATACCCGAAAAACATACCGCCGAGGACTTGGCCGAGATGGAGAAGTACCTCATGGGAAAGGTTTTGGCCGCAGCTTGGTCGGGATCGAGGTTTGAGATCCAAGGTACTGTCAGAGGGGTGTGTGATAGCATTCTCTACGATAAGGAGGTTCCACTTGAGACCCGTATTGCCCGTGCCAAGGGATTGCGATTGATTGGGGAAGTTTTTGCATCCACGACCAGAACTGAAGACGAAGCAGAGGAGGCCCGGGTTTTCGAAGAGTTGGTGGCAGAAGCTTCGAAGAAGAGACAGAAGAAGAGACCAGAGCCAGAGCCAGAACCAAAGCCTATGTCAGAGGTTCATGCGGAGTACCAGTGGGGAGCGCAGTAGATGTGATCATTATATATCGATATTTATTTCTTGCAGCCATAATACATAAGTTGGAGAGAGAAAGTGAAAGCAGTGATTTGGCGAGAGCTTTCAAATCTTAACAGACCATTTACTTGGCCCTACAGTGAAAGTCTTCTGTCTGTAGTAGTCATCTTCAATCTCTAATCCCCAGTCCTGCTTATTCCCAGCCTATCTGCTATCTTTGGTGCTCATTTAACTAAATTCGCACAGTACATATTAGAGAATCCTCGCGTGAATTCTGAATCTACGTCTCTTATTCACTTTCTTTTAATGAACTCAATTCGAAAACCGGCCCAGTCGCCCGAAGCAGACCCGTGTACACTCTCAAACTACCAGCAGTTCCGCGTTCTCCACACTGCTCTCGATCTTCAGGTCTTCTTTGACTCCAAAACGGTGGCAGGAAGCGTCACCTACAAGCTTGAGAAGTCACTGGCCTCGTCTGCCAATGAAGTGATCCTAGACACCTCCAATCTCGAGATCCAGACCGTCTGGGTCAACGAAACCAGCGTAGACTTCTCGGTACACGATCCACAACCACCCTACGGCAGTCCATTGTCGTTCCCAGCCCCAGCAGACAGCACCTTCACTACCAAAATCAAGTTTCATACCACCCTGAAAACCACCGCGTTACAGTTCATCGACGGCAATACCGCCCCATACCTCTTCTCCCAGTGCCAGGCCATCCACGCCCGTAGTTTCTTCCCGTGTTTCGATACCCCAGCTACAAAGAGCCCTTACACCATGAAGGTCAAGTCCCCGTACCCTTCACTCATGTCGGGCCGTCCTCAGCCCCAGGTTGCGCCCGAGGAGTACATATTTCACCAACCGATCCCAATCCCAAGTTACTTAGTGGCCCTCGCATCAGGCGATATCCATAGTCTCCCCATTGGACCCCGGTCCGCCATCTACTCTGAACGGCCCGGCCTCCATGCATGCCAATGGGAGTTCGAACGAGACATGGAGAATTTCATCCAGATTGCCGAAAAATTGATCTTTCCTTACGAATGGGAGCGGTATGATGCCCTTGTATTGCCTCTGAGTTTCCCCTATGGAGGTATGGAAAACCCCAACATCACCTTTGCTACCCCCACCCTCATCAGCGGAGACCGGTCCCAGGTCAGGGTAATGGCCCACGAATTGGCCCATTCGTGGTCCGGGAACTTGGTGACTAACTGCTCATGGGAGCACTTCTGGCTAAACGAGGGTTGGACGGTATATTTAGAGAGAAGAATATTGGGTGGGTTGGCGGCCCAAGAGGCTGTCAAAGCCGGAAAAACCGTAGAACAAGCAAAGGCTTACGGAGAACAAGTTCGCCATTTCAGTGCCATTATTGGCTGGAGTGCGTTGGAAGCAACGGTGGCTCAGATGAAACCAGAATTCACCAGTTTGATCTGGGATCTTAAAGGTGGGAAGGACCCCGATGATGCGTTCTCGAGAATCCCATACGAAAAGGGGTTCAACTTCCTCTATTTCTTGGAGACGAAGTTTTGCCTTGAGCATTTTGACGGATTCATCAAGCACTATTTCCTGAAATACCGCTACAAGTCGCTTGATTCATACCAATTTCTTGACACCGTCAAAGAGTACTTTGTTCCTCTAGGCAAATCTGATGTAATTGAGGGAATTGACTGGAATCAGTGGTTGTTTACTCCCGGCTTGCCTCCAGCGCCCGGGTTTGACACCACCTTGGCCGATGCCTGCTACAATCTAGCCGATGAATGGGTCGAGTACATCAATGGTGGGTCCTCGGTCCCCACTACGGACATCGGGGTGTTTGAGCCGGACCAGCACTCGCTTTTCCTCGAGACATTGACGGGGAAACTCAAGGCTGTGGACAGCCAGAAGGCAGAAAGTGGAATAGCCACTTTTATCAAAACCTATACGTACTACGTGACCAACCAGAATGGAGAGATTCTTTCCAATTGGAATGAACTTATAATCACCCACGGCAAGCTTTCACAGACCAACGTACATGTTGTGCGGTATGCCAAGTGGTTGGGGACGGTGGGAAGAATGAAGTTTGTTCGTCCAGGCTACAAAATCTTAAGCAGATGCGTCGACCACAACTTTGCGGTGGAGGTTTTCAAACAATACGAGAGTAGATATCACCCAATTTGCCGGTCGATGGTGCAGAAAGACTTAGCCTTGATGTAGCTTGCCACGCAGTGCACTGAAGAGGAAATAGTCATGAAAGACACATTTGTAGATAATCATAGTGACAGAGAGTAGCACGAAATATATACCTTTGTAGATAATCAGATGGCACAGTTAGAAGATGATATCGGCTCCGGTGAAAAATGGCTGCAACTGCATACCGTTATTGGCGAGCTGAGAAAAACTGTGGCCCGCATAATGCATGGCTCGGCTCCAGAACACATGATCCTTATCGCCTTCTGCCAACTTCAGTTCCCTGTTCTTTCTGTTCTTCATGGACTACGTTACTCATTTGGACCGGACCGACCCCTCGTTGGCCGTCACTCCTCGGTACCCTGGGTTGAAATTCTACGATCCTGTGAAGTATTGGGACTTTCATGTCTACTACGACAACAACACCAAAGCTGAATCCACACAACTCAGACAGCTGTTGATGGAGACCTTCGCTGAATACGCAGTGGACGGGTCTATTCTAGTGAAGAAATTGCCTAACGACAATGCCATTGGGCCCCATCACTACCCCTTCTGGGAGGTGGATGTTGCCCGGGTCGATGTCTTTGCTAAAGTACTAAGCTGGTTTTCCCTCCACCACGGCCTGCTTTCGGTGTTGGTACATCCCCAAACAGGGGACGATCTCCAGGATCACACCGTCCATGCTCTTTGGCTCGGGCAGAAGTTGGCCTTAAAATTAGAGGTTTTCCCTACAGTGTCTAAGGGCATTCCAGAGTTCGGCGTCAAAGGTGGGGCTCACATTCCTCCTGCCGACTTTGACGACTGGAAAACAAAGCCCGAGGATGTGACGTAGGCAGGCTGTTTGTCTCCTGTGTGGGTGTCCGTCTGTCTCCCATCTGGTTGTCAGCCGTCAAGACGCCTCTCTCATCTACAATATAACTAACAATGTATTCATTCTGTCGAAACTATCTCGTAACGTAAGCTATATCTTGGCTTCTTTTTTGAATTGGTCCAATCTCTTTTGATGGTCTTGAATAAACTTAATCACCTTTTTACGATTATCTCTCAATACATCATTTCCTGAAACGTCCACGCCATCCAACTTCACCAATTCCTTCAAGAGCATTTCATCAAAGTACTTGTATCGGTACTGGGCTTGGTCTTTGCTCAATGTAGTATAATTCTCCAAATAGTCATCGATTTCAGGAACGTACTTCAGTTCAACATAATCCAAGATTTGTTGGATCTCCAAATTGGCCTGTTGTGCTTTGGTAAGCTTCTTCTTCTTCTTCTTCTTCCCACTCTTCTTCTTGCCATTATCCCCCAGTTTACTGAAAGCTGACCCCAATAAACGTCCAAATAACATCGTAGCTGCCAATGCTGCTAAAGAAATACTCACTGTTACAGGAGTAACCTTCAATTCACTGAAATCATTGATAATCTCGTCGCCAGAGGTATGCTTAAGTGCTTCAATGTACGTCTCCACATTATCTGCGGCTAACTTATAGTACAATCCAGCATTGTCTGCTGCGGTCTTATAGTACAGTCCAGCACTCTCGGTAGCCTTCTGATAGTATAATTCAGCTTGCTCAGGAAGATTTTCCTTCAATTTCTCGATGATGTCGGCCATTTCTTGAAAAGAAAAGAATCCTAAGCCGCTTATGACGGTGCCTGAAATTTTTGGTCAATGAAATTTTCGAGTCCTTTGCTATTTTTTTTTGGTTCTCGTTGACGTGATCACGTGACCTGTTGCAGGCCCAAATAGGTAACTCCAGGTCTCCTAAATGAACACTTCTCCACTGAAATTCCGGCTTGGCTTCATCTGATCGAGGCTTGGTTTGGCTTTGATAGGAGGAGGAATACGGCTAGACTTGGATTTTAGGCCCGGTGTGTCTCGTTTCTCCACCGAAAGACCCACCGGTGCTGCCTCTGCTTGCTTCGTCCTAGCCATACTCTTAGGCAACTTTCTTCGAGGTCCTTTGGCCCTGCTCTTGTTTGGGTGCATGAGTTTCCCTCCAGAAGTATCCCTTCTCTTGCTGAGACCGGGGTCGGTTATACTTCGACTTACTGGAGCCATTGGTGATGCTCCAAGAGTTGGAGCCGTGCTAGACTTGAGAATAGACGAAAGTCTGTCCTCAAACGAAGCCGGCGGAGTAGCTTTCGATAAATCACTAAGAGAGCCGTTCTGACTCGAACTTGGTAGTTCTGTTATAGTGTCTTGTTGTGTCTCGACGCGATTCAATTTCTTCAAAGTCTCGGGCTTCGGTGGTGCTTTCTTTCCTGCTTTGCTATCCGTTTCTTTAACGCCCTTCAAGTTGTCTAATCTCCTTAGGGCCTCTGGTTTCTCTGGCACTTTCTGGGGAGGTGCCTTCACCGGTTTGAGCTTTGATAACGCCAACAAACCCTCAGCCTTGTCCTTTTCCTTCTGAGGGGGCAATTTAACCGTTTTAGATCCTAATTTGCTTAATTGTGACCTCAACAACTCAGTATCCTGCTCCTTGTAATTGGTCGAGGTCTTGGCATAGCTATTGCCTTTGCTACCTAATTTACTCAATTGCTGTTTCAATAGTTCAGTATCTTTAGCTGCAAAATCTTTTTTGGCTGTGCTTCCAAAGCTCTTTGTTGGTGAAAGTCTTCCAAGCTGTGACCTCAACAACTCGTCGTGATCCTCCTTCTTTTTGTCGAGTTTAGATGGCTTTGGTGGCGGTATCTTCTTCACTACTGCCAGTACTTTGGCAGATTCCACATCTGGCGATACAAACTTCTTTGGATCTTCGTTCTCGTATCTCTTTGTGCTTAGTGATGCTGGTTTTTTGGGAATCTGATAGGATGGTCTCTTCTCTACATATTCATGCTTAGGTCCCTTTTTGGCAACACTATCTAACCAGGTCATTTTCTTATCTTCATCGGTATCAATGGTAAAATTACGTTGGTTTGGCTCAGTATATGATTCATGGCTCAGTGTTTTCTTTACTGCACTATCAAGCCATGAGGTGGGTCTATCAGGCGACGAGGTGGCCCTATTAGGTGAGGTGGCTAATGTTGTTGTTGACGGAGTGTGGGTATTCATTAAGATCGTGCTCGTGTTAGCACCTAGACTTTTCGCAGCCTGGGCGGCTGAAATAGCACTGAAGTACGAAGGTTTGGGCACATAAGTACCACTAGAGACATTGGGTTTCAGTAATGTGGATGATAACCAATCTGATTTTGCAGGCTTTATAGGGGCCTTCTGGTTACTTGAGGCAGGAGTATTTAGTTCGTTTATAGGTATTTCGACCGGTTTGGTTCCCTTAATTTTATCTTCCATTTCGGCAAATGAGCTGTATTGTTTGTCTGGCTTGTTCTCTGACGAGCCAAATTTTGTTTTGTAATTGGAATTGGAAACTGGATTCGAGCCCGAAACTCTCCCAAACTGTCCTATTGGGCTTGATACCTTTTCTACAATCTTCTTGACTGGTTTTGGCGGGGCGGCTTTGGCTACAGGGCGCATGAGGTCGATATCGAATTCTCTTCTTCGTGGGAGTGCTGGTGCCGGCGGAGAGTCGGGGCGAGCTGGCATGGGAGGAGGAGTTGCTTCGTCAGAACCTGGACGCACTGGCATGGGAGGAGGAGTTTCATCGTCAGAACGAGGGCGGATTGGCATTGGAGGTGCTTCAGATTGGAATTTAGCATTACGATTGAATACAAGCAGAGGTATTTCTCTAGCACCAGACTTGGAGCCAGAGACGGCACCCGAGCTACTACTATACATCAGTTTTGTAGGCGAGGAGCTATTCAGCCGGGCACGAAGTTCGTCAATGTCTCGCTGGAGTTGTCGTTGTCGCTGTTGGTCCTCTTTCAATCTGTCCTGAGACAATTGGGACAAGCTGGATAGAAAGTCGTCTACTTTCCGAGAAGAGGGCGACGCTGCCATGGGGTGGAGGAGGACAGAAGATGTTGAAGTTGTGAAAGAGCGAATTGAAGTAGAAGGGAAAGAAACAAAGGAAATCTGGGAGATCTCACAGGAAGAGTGTGAATCTTTGAACATAGGTTATTCCTGCATGATTCAATTATGTTGCGCGCGAGAATCGAATTAGATCATAATTTGCTTTTGAATATGGAATCAACTTCTTGTTGAGCGTTTATAGAGATATATTCATAAAGAAATATAATAAAGGTTTGAAAGTGGTATCATTTTCCAAAATATTAGACTTCCCAAGTAGCATTGTGACATTCATTAAGCAGAAGTACCAATTCATCAGGTGTTTGAGGTGACTTTGATTATATTTATTCCAACTTCACATAGCAGTCATAGTTCAGTTCTATAGGCAAAACATTAGCGTACCGCAGCATTTATTTCATAATTCTTCATCACATCAGCTGTTCCATCCAAAGTAAAAACTCTAGCCCCATATCATGGTGGAGATTCAAAGTAATAAGAAGGTACAGTTCGTATCACTAATCTCGAGAAATGACCATCCTTTATATATCCAATCATTTGATGACAATATCGACCATTTTGACTCAAAAAATGTCAACAAGTTTCTTCAGTACAATTTCCTTTCTCATATGGCATTGGATATCTTTGCCTCCCCGTCGTCACTCAGTCTTCGAGAACAGCAACAAAACATCGACGATAACGGAGGAGTTTTACTATTGTTTATCCAGGATAATGTTGCTGTTTATGGATACGAAACTAATAACGGACTAAAAATCATCCTAGGTTTGGGGAATGCCGAAAAAGAACAGCCTGAAGATAACGACGACGCAAAGCCAGTTTATAAGAAAGTAAAACTAAAGGACCTTTTTGCTATGATCCATAAACGCTACCTCCGCACCATCTGCAATCCGTTTGCCAACCTCCAGGCGGGCCCGGAAGAGAGTGAGGCGGTTCTACAGTCACCTTCCTTTGATAAAGGGGTGAGAAAGTTGGTAGATGACTGGAATAATGATATAGAGTGAATATCATAGTGGCTGAGAGAACAGTTAAGAGTTTTCAGTGCAAACGAATCATAACCATTAGTTCAGCGTTAGGCTGACTCATTTCATTATTATAGTTCTGTATTAGACTAATTCATAATTTCATTATTAACAGTTCTTTATTGTAGAGACTCATTGGTATACAATTCTATAGTAATAAGTATCAGAACAGTTTTATGTAGTAATAGAATCTCAATAATATACAATCTAGTATACAATCTCGTCAGTAATAGAGACATTAGCCCTATTTTCCTTGCAGTGGTGATAATCAAATTTTACTGTCCCAGGGCTATCTATTTTAATACCACGTTTGCTCCTCGTAAACTCAAGTACTCCTGGTCAACGCCGGGTTGAAGGTTCTTGATGATTTCTTGGTAGATTTCAACATTATGGAATCGAAGACCGTTGGTGGGGCTCTTATATGTGCCTTGTAACCCCGTGATATCACAGTAATGTTTCTGGGGCTTGAGAGTTGGAGGAGCACTCATAGAGGTGTATGTGGGGGTATCGAATTTGATGTTATCCTTGTTTTGTAGGTACTTGACCTCGTCTGAAATCAATTGTCTGGCTGGTTTATATCTACGGACAGGTTTGGGTCTGTTGGGGTTGTTTTTGAACGAGTGGAATTTAGTGGTGATTTCTGATAGCTCGAGCAAATCAACAGGCTCGGCTGATGGCTGTGATGGTGGTTGTGACATTTCGATGGAATTGAATGAAACAGTTGTTCTTTGACGTTTCTGTAGTTGTGAAACTTTTGATTTTTTTGATAGTGAGCGAGGATTGAAAAATTGCCAGAGAACGACCAGAAATGTGCTAGCAAAATTGAATTGCGCTACATCCACGAACTCGGCAAGGAAAATGACCCTGCAAAAGCTGGTGTATAATTGTTTCGTAGAGGGGCTGATTTGGGTCATTTCATGGGGAAATTGAGATCTCTTTAAATGATATAGAGGTCATAGAAATAAATTGTAGAAATGCAACCGGGTTGCAGTCAAGCCTTTAATGATTCGTTTCTACAGGTAAGTACACTACAATTCGAAAGCTAAAGATGCTATCGCTTATTTGACTATATATACACTAGTGGCAGCAGCCTCTGGCGGGTTCTATCAAGTTCCCAGCATCGAGAAGCTCGTCCAACTGGTCCTCCGGGTCAATTTTAAAGATCTTATCCGGGTTCAAGATTCTTCTTGGATCTAACAGTAGTTTGAGCTGTCTCATCATATCAACAGAACTAACACCAAGCTCTGTGTCGAGATACTTTCTCTTTCCTACTCCAACACCATGTTCTCCCGTACAAGTCCCGTCATACTTCAATGCGCGGTACACCATTCTATCCACCACGGTTTGAACTTTACCATAGTCCTTGGTGTTGTAAAGAATCAAAAAGTGACAGTTACCATCACCAATGTGACCCATGACCGAGAATTTTCCTCTGAAGCCCAGGTTATTCAAATCATCATTGGTTTCGCTGATGACTTGGGACAAGGCAGAAATTGGAACCGCTATGTCGGTAGTCCATACTTGGACGTCATTTTTATCTTCAAGAATCTTGGACCCGTAGTCAAATGTCGACCATAATCCGTTTCTACGAGCGGCCCAAAGAATAGCATTTTCCTCTTCATTTCGAGATTTTTCAAACTTGATCAAATTGTTCTGCTTCGCAGCTTGTTCAATGATGCTGATTTGCTCGTTGATGATGGTGTCGGAGTTTCCTCCTACTTTGAACAATAACGTTGGCTTCTCCAAGAACTTCTTTTTACTGGACCCACTCTCATTCACAAAAGAAACGGTGGTGTGGTCCAAAATCTCTACAGCATTCGGCTTGACTCCAGACTTGGAGATAATGTACTGGGCAGTAGCTGCAGCATCTTTGATGGTAGGAAAGGTGGCCACGCTAACCAATTCTTTCCGGGGCCGTGGCTGCAACTTCACCGTCAACTCGGTGATAATTCCCAAGGTACCTTCCGCACCAATGAACAACTTGGTGATATCATATCCCGCACTTGACTTTCTCGGTCTCTGCTTGGTCTTGATTATGGTACCGTCTGCTAGAACAATTGTCAAATTCACTATATTCTCTCTCATGGTCTGCGAGTTGGTTCCACTGGCGGAGGTCGACGTCATCCCACCTAATGAGGCCCCCATACCAGGATCAGGGCCAAACATCAAGTGTTCTCCGTCTTCTCTCGATCGGAGGTACTCGTCTAACTCCTGCCACCCAAGTCCTGGCTGAACCACGGCATCAAGGTCTTCTGGGTGAAATTCAATGACGTTGTTCAAATGAGCAAATGCTATGGAGATACTGTTGGGTCCACGAGTATGCATGTTCTGCCCTTCGAGCGAGGTAAGCCCAGAGTTGGCAACTACAGGCACCCGGTACTTGTGGGCTACTTTCAAGATCTCCGATACCTGCTGGGTGGTGGACGGATAGAGGATTATATGGGGTCGATGTACCTCCGGGTTGGGAGGGTGGTGGGTGCTGAAAAATGAGTCTGAATGGGCCTTTATCACCTCTTTATCGTAGCTGACGTTTTCTGGACCCAAAATATTGGTTATTTGTTCAATAGCAGCAGCAAACTCCTTATCGGTAGCGTATACAGGTGGTAAAAGAGTATCCAACGGAGATGTAGATCGGTCAGCAGCATCAGCGGTACTGGAATGCTGTTGGTTGTACGCTTGGCCCAATACCAATCCCCCTGCAAATAATCCAACCCCCAACGCCGCTTTAGTCCAAGATTTGGTCTTCGGCCAGCCAGCAACAGTGATTGGCAGCTGGCTATATCTTCTGGCGGAGGTAGTAAACCTTCGAAAACGGAAAACAGCCCTGATCATATTTCTTTCGAGAAACATGAGGTCGGCGGTGGGACTGGTGGATAGCAGGGAAAACGTATGCTATTTATGTAAATTTCCATGGACAACTCAACATTTGCCCATCAGTAATCCACCAGCCACAGTTAGGAATCGATGTGAGTAGAGCCGCTCGCTTACATAAGCATTTGACAGATAACTTTTACATAAGCAGATAAGAAGATGCGACATTTTCCTCACATTTCATGGGGTTTGAAAGTCACGGGATCTGGCGTTTGTCTGAAAAATTCACTTGGAATTCATCTCGAGGAAATCGGCTGAAAAATCACTGGCACATTTCTCTCTTCTTCCTACCTCCGCATATCACCAATAAGCAGTATGGCTCCACACGCTTTGACTGCTGCTACGGCCCCAGATGTTCCCTCTGGCAGTGCCAACGACTCTGTCTCTTTGGTATTAGGCCAAGGTGTCTCCCAGTCTGTGGTTAAGGCCAATCCATTTGGTACCACCACGGACCCATACGTCTTGAACAAAACCGCCTATGTTTCCCCTGTTACTATAATCAACCAGACCATCTACTCTGTCTGCAGTAAGATCTTCAGTTACGAAACTCCCGGTGCCGAAACCTTGTTGGACGCTCATTTGCAGCTTTGGGCTCAGAGCTACCAAAGACCAAACTCGTTTGGCGTTGTTCCTTTCTTCCACAGATTGCAAGTCAGATCGGGTGCTTCCAACGCTCTTTTAGGTTACTATAGCAAAAACGGTACTGGTGGTCAACCATTATCAGTAGTAAGTGCTTCTAATGCTTTACCTTATATGTATCCTACCTTACATGGTAAGTCAGCCAACTTACCTGTTTCTTTCAATGTTTCTGCCATTGATTTCGACAAAGCCTCCAACTCCATTGTTTCCAACTACGTTTCTACCCTTAACGTTGCCCGCTCCTTGGATTATCCTGTGATTACTCCCGTTGACTCCAAGAACGGAGCTGAATTACAACACTTGGCTATTTTGAACCATTTCTTAGTTTCTTTGACCGGAAACCCTTCTGTTTACTTGTTTGACGGTCCTGAGTTTTCCAAGACTTTTACCAGATTCGGTGACTTATTGTCGGTGGAAAAATTAGGTGATTTGTACCAAAGTTTGTTATCCAGTACCAACGAAACTCCAGCTTCTGTCGAAAAGGCTGTTGATTTGGCTTTTGAAAGCTTGAACGAAATCGCTGGTACCAACTATCAACAATTTGAATACGTGGGTCACCAACAGCCTCAAACTGTTTTCATTGTTTATGGTACTAATGAATCCACTGAAGTCTCCAATGTGATCTCTAAATTATCGGACTCAACTAGCGTTGGTTTGATTAAGGTCAGAGTTCCATTACCTTTCAATCAAGCTAAGTTCATTGAAGCTATTCCTAAATCTACTACAAAATTGGTGGTTTTGGGCCAACTGTCTTCTCACACTTTGAAAGCTGATATTTCTGCTGCGTTATTCCTTGGTGGTATTTACCATAGTTTGTCTATTGAAGACTTTGCGTATCCATTGAATTTCACCTGGACTCCGATAACCATCACCAAATTACTCAGTGAATACTTGCCGGACTTGGACCCAGCTTTGGCTTTGGGTTCTTCCGCACGTCCTGCTGTCATTGAAAGCCAAATCACCGCTAATACCTCGCCAGAAGGTAAGTACTTGATTTGGGGTTCTGATAACAGTGACTTTTTGGCTACTGCTAACAAATTGGCTTTGTCATTATCTTTAGATTCGAGCAAATACGTTAGTATTAGAAGTAAGTTCGATACCATCAATGGAGGTGGGTCTTTCCAATCTCAGATTGTGTCTGCTTCTTCTGTTGACGGCTTAACTTCGGTTGATGCTGCTGACGTCGTCTTGATCGAAAATGCTTCTTTGTTGAAGAACTTTGATATTTTGGCTACTGCTAAACCTGGTGCCAAAATTCTATTGGTAAATCAGAAGCCAATCAAAAACTCATTGGAAGAGGATATTATTGCCAAATTACCAACTGATTTCAAGCGTACTTTAGCTAGAAATCACAACTCTTTAACTGTAATTGATTTCTCTGTTGTTGAAGAATTAGATAAAATCAGTGACTCCACTAAAGGTTTCTCTGGTGATTTCTTAGTTCAATTGGCCTTCTGGAGAGCTTCATTACCAGAATTGAACGGATTTATCGTTAATAAATTATTGCAAGCCAACGGTAACAGTTTCGAGTTATTGGCCGTTGTTTTAGATAAGTTCATTGCTACTGTGGATGAAACTAATGGCTTAAAGAAGGTTGAGGTTTTGCCTGAATGGGTCGACTTGGAAGACACTCCTGTAGAAGCTGAAATGGGAGAAAAAGAAGAAAAGGAAGCTGAAAAGGATGTTGAAGTTGAAGAAGCTGAAGCTGAAACATTACCTTACTTCCCGGTTGAAACTTCCTTCTTTCCTAACCCTCGTAATGGGGTTGATGAATCGAGTGATGCTGTTGAAGGTGGGTACATTGATTTAGCTGCTAAATTGACCTTCCCAGAAGCTTATCAAATCAAGAAGGATTTGAGACCTGACTTACCTGTCAAAAACTTTGTTGTCAAAGTACAAGAAAACAAGAGATTGACTCCTACTGAATATTCAAGAAATATCTTCCATATTGAGTTCGACATCTCTGGTACTGGTCTCACTTATGACATAGGTGAAGCTTTAGGTATTCATGGTAGAAACAAGCCGGAAGTTGTTGAAGAATTTTTGAAATTCTACAATGTCGATGGTGATGCTTTGGTTGAAGTAGCAAACAAGGATTTCCCATCTATCCTAGAAATCAGATCTGCTAGACAAATTTTAACTGATACTACCGATTTCTTGGGTAAACCACCAAAGAGATTCTACGAATCTTTAGCACCATTCGCCAAAGATGATAAGGAAAGAGAACACTTGGAAAAATTGGCTGGTTCTGCAGGTGCTGAAGAATTGAAGAAGAGACAAGACGTTGATTTCTGTACTTACGTTGATATCTTAGAAGAATTCAAATCTGCCAGACCATCATTTGCTGAATTGACCAAGATTATCTCTCCAATCAAGAGAAGAGAATATTCTATTGCCTCCTCCCAAAGAGTGCATGAAAACGCCGTCCATTTATTGGTTGTTGTAGTTGATTGGGTTGATCCTAAGGGAAGAATTAGATATGGACATACTTCTAAGTTTTTGTCTGATTTACCGATCGGCGCCGAGTTGGTTGTAAGTGTCAAGCCCTCGGTTATGAAATTACCTCCATTATCCACCCAGCCAATTGTTATGTCGGGTTTAGGTACCGGTTTAGCTCCATTTAAGGCTTTCATCGAAGAAAAAATCTGGCAACAGCAACAAGGATTAACCATCGGGGATATTTACTTGTTTATGGGTTCCAGACATAAAAAAGAAGAATATCTTTATGGTGAATTATGGGAGGCTTACAAAGATGCGGGTATTTTGACCCATATTGGTGCTGCTTTCTCTAGAGATCAACCCCAAAAAATCTATATTCAAGACAAGATCTTGGAGTCTATTGATGAGTTGACCGACGCTATTGTCACCAAGAACGGTTCATTCTACTTGTGTGGTCCAACCTGGCCGGTTCCTGATATCACTGCTTGTTTAGAAGATATCGTGAGAAATGGTGCTAAGTTAGCTGGTGAAGTTATTAAGGACGCCGCTAAAGTTGTCGAAGACATGAAGGAAGAAGGTCGTTATATTTTAGAAGTTTATTAGATATTTATTGCCTATTTCGATTTGAAAAATACAGTACTTAGAGTTTTGTTGTATAGATTTTTTTAGCTACGCTTGCTTTCTTATTTAGAACAAAGCTCTTGTTTACGTACTATTTTAAGTTTTGATGTAAACTTTTGATTGTGACAGGCGGGAATATGACAAGCAGGAAAGTGACAAGTGTCTGCAGAAAAAAAATGTCGAATTCCTGGTTCACTTGCCCAATTAGGCAAGTTGCGGAGATCAGTCGCAAAAAATATCAAAAGTCAAATTTATGGTAATACTTGGTGACAAAATCTTTTTTAAGCCTTTTAGTAAAATAGACAGATGTTCCGAGCCGTGATTTGCTAACTTTATTCAACGCTTAGTGTCTGATTTCTCTAAGCTCTATTCCAACTTCATTGCAGCTGGTAGCCTCTTCTTTTATTTTGTCTGCAGCGCGCTGCCATTCCTGAACTCAGTTGGACGCATTAGGAAACTTTTAAGATTGTGCTATACATGCTATTGAGGCAATGCATCGCTTGTTGCTATGACATTAGAGCCCGGATACGCAGGTACTGAGGCCTCATCGTACGAGTCATTTCGAGGCAGGTTGATCCATAATTTGTATAGAATCTAACGATGAAGATATCCATAGAGCCTAACAACAATATTTGTAGAGTTTATTAGCAGTGCCAGCGCTTCTTTCAGACAACTAGATTTAAATCTAGTAAGATTATATTCTATTGTATTCGGAAAAGCATTGTTTGAAGGGAATGGAAGCCAGCAAACTTTGAAGAACAAAGACATATTTTGTTGAGACAAGAAAAATGTATGGATCATTATAATAAGAGGAAACTTATAACGAGTAGAGGTGAATATAGGATAATCTGATAAACACCAAATGGTTGGGGAAGCATTCTGTGTTTCATGATGTTTCAAGAATACCGCCTGAACCTTCTAGATGACTTTACAATCAGGAATTGAAAGAAATACCGAGACCAGAAAAGGATAACGACAGATGTATTTTTTTAACGAGAGGATGAAATTTGGTGGTCTGATCCTTTATAGAAGTTGCAAATGTAGTCAAAGGAAGAGAAAAAACAACCGAAATGAGTAATATTACAAATGATCAAATGTTTTATTTATCGAAGTATAAAAGTGATCACGTATTTGTAGGTTGCAATGATTATCGGATTCACTTGCTTCGGATAAACTTTCTTCAGCCTAGACATAGCCCTTTCTATTTTGCCTGTTTTCTCCAGTGTTCTTGATTCAGCTCTCTACACCTAGAAGCTTATAGCAATAACATAGCATCACCACTCTAAATTCTATAAATTCTCTATAAGATCAATGTGTATTGATCATTTAAGTAAATCATCACTGGACTTACTATTAGCAACTACATAAGAGATATCTGGATAGCCAAGTTTACCTTTATCATAATAATATTAAAATTGCCTATCTTACACTTATATATGTATGAAGAAGACGAAGAAACCATTGACATCGTGAAATCGTTTTCGGAAGACTACAAAGTCATAGGAAAGAATGCTAGTTACATAAAGCACCGTTGATGGTAATTCTAGGAAAGCATGATACTTTGAGCTTGTTATAGCTGATTGATGCCGATACGGTTGTGTCTAATATTGGACTTACTAATCGGTAGCGAGAGTATGAATCAAGAGTGCTCAGAGAAGAAATAGATTCATTTGAAAGATAACTTTGCATTGACTCGATAGAATTAGTTTTTGAGATGGTTATCAACTTAAAAAGAGTACAAAAAGAATTAAGATTATTGAGAGGATTCTTGATTAAAACACAATCCATCGATAGCACGCTGTCAGAATAAAAGGACTAATCCAGATCAAAGAGTACTTAAACAGCTTCAATCACCGAAAACACCTTGGATCTCACAATTGTTTGTACTTAACGAAGTTATTGTCTGAGTCATTGGTTTCGGATAAACGTTGTTCCTGGTTTTCTCCAATTCTCGGTTCAATTCCCTACAGTTATAAATTTATAGAGCATAGCATTACTACTCTAAATACTCTTACACGAAGACAAAAACGTCACATTTTAAATATCCTGGAAAAAAAAGCACCTTCGAAGACTAGATTTCACTCTGAAGCTCCACCTTTGAGGGCTAAAAAAAATCCATGAGGTACTTAGATAAGGTAAGCTAATGGGATCAAGGCGAGGAGGACAGAACCACTGATCATGGCAGCACCGGCTTCATAGGTAGAGACACTAGAAGCAGTTGCGGCAGCAGATGTAGCAGCGGAGGTGGAGTGAGCACCAGAGGTAGTCAAAGTAGAGTAAACGTTGAAGGTAACGAAAGAGGTAGTGTCGTTGGTGTATCCAGTGCCATTGGTGTAGCCACCAGATGGGAAAGCCGAAGTTGGGGCAACTTTGGTTGACTCAGGGCAATAAGTGGTGTAGGCAGTGTCGGTGACTTTGGTAGTGACAGTGACATCTTTTTCAACAGTGACAGGAACAGGAACAGCTGGAGCAGTGGTGTTAACGACATAATGAGCTGAAGAAGAGACAACTGCGACATGAGACGAGACAACTGGTGCAGGAGAAGACACAACTGGTGCAAGAGAGGAGGCAACTGGGGCAAGAGAGGAAGAAGCAACGACAACTGGAACAACTGGAGTGACAGCGACCGATGAAGGGGCAGAAGCTGGGGCAGTCGATTTAGCACTTGCGGCTGATTCTGGACAGTAAGTAGTAAAGTCTGTTTCGGTGGTATCGATAGTGACAGTAGATGGGGCTACAGACACTTCTGAGGACGAGACAACAACTGAGGAAACAGCGGCCACTGAAGAGGAGACAACCACGGAGGAGGACGAGGACACAGCAGACTCAGAGGTGGATTGAGAGCACTTGTGGTCGGAACAGGAAGTGATCGTGACATAAGTAGTGATATCTTTAGTGGTCGTGGAGTAAATGTCACTACTAGCAGCAAGAGCTACCGATAAGAAGGCAAAACTGTAAGAAAATTTCATTTTTTAACGAGCGTAAGAGTTGGATAACGAGTGTAGGAGTTGGACTTGGTAAGAAGAAGCAGCAAATTGCATTTCAACGAAGGATCAGGAATGTAATATATAAACATGGTACGACGACTTGCCGAAGTTGACGAGATTAAGTTTGACCATAATACAAACAATCGGCAAAGACCCATATAAGGTTGGTGTCCGTCGACTAATTGCGAAAGTATACGGTTAAGTAACTCGGCGGCACAAATTCCCCGTACAATCCGGTGACAGAATATTGACAAAGATCTGGGACAAACAGAGCAATGACACAGACAAACAACAAAGATCGGGGACAAGCAGGCCAGTGACCCAGATCAGTGACACAGACCGGTGATTGTGTGAAAGGTTGAAGTGGAACAAACAAGTGCATTACCGAAGTGATGCAAACAAGCTGTGTCGACTGGAAATGTTCATTTCCTGCTTCATGTTAAAGTCTTCTGACCAAAATTGAATCTTCGCCAAAACTACCGTTTCATGTTTGCCAACAAGTCCTCAACCCCCGGACTCTATCTCGTTCATTCTTGCGTTGCAGGATCTGACTCAAATTCTCAATTGTGGGCACGCTTTCATGACTTTGGGTTGTCTTGAATGGAAAACAATGTGGTGTATTGTGATACGTGACAGTCGTGTATTCAAAAACGCGAAATTAAATTCACAATATTTTCGTGTTTTACGCAGGCTGCAAAATAAAAAAAAAAAGCAAAATAATGATGCGTTGACGTGTTTCCCTCACCATCAAAGCCCATACTGCAAGCTACTAATCAGGTAATGAAATTATAATATTAATAAAGAAATCCGAAATTAGAATAGAAATAAATACAATAACCATGCAGTCAATAAACTGGCAAAAAGCAGAAAACGAGAACGAGTAATACAAGATGATATACGAAGTAACAACCACGAGAAATGACAAAAATCATACCAATGCAACTGGGTATTTTTTATAAGGAACCGAAAGAAAATAATAAACTGGTGTAAAAAAAATGAACCTGACCACGAATGAAATAGGGTAAAGTTTTTAAGACGGGTGCAAATGCAAATAAAGTTTCAACACTCCTTAAAAAGTTCAACCATTGGAAGGAAAGGGGGTAAGGTCAATAAACGGCGTTTAAGAATTGAATGTTCAATTACAGAAAGGTGGCATCAGAACGCTAAACTTAAAGCAAGTAAGCTAATGGAATAGCAACTAAAGCTAATAAAGATCCAGTAACTTTAACAGCGGCACCAGCGTAAATGGAAACACTTTGACTTTCAGCAGCAACAGTAGAAGAAGTACCTTCAGTGACAAAAGTGGATACAGCTGGAGTGGTAGCTTCAGATTCAACAGTAACTGGAACAACAGTGGTGTAAGTAGAAACAGTACCTTCAATAGTACCGGTGGTAACAGCTTCAGTACCAGTGATGGTGACTGGAGCACACTTGTTGTCGCTACAAGAAGTAACAGTGACAACAGTGTAAGAGGTAGAAGCTTCAGAAGTAAGTGGACACCAGGTAGTGTAGGTGGTAACAACACCGTTGGTAGTAACAGTAGTTGGACCTTCAGTAGCTGGAACAGTGGTTTCGGAACACTTGTTTTCGGAACAAGAGGTGATGGTGATAATCTTGGTAGATTCTTCAGTGACAGTAGAGGTTGGTTCACCAGTGAGTGGACACCAGGTAGTGTAGGTAGTAACAACACCGTTGGTAGTAACAGTAGTTGGACCTTCAGTAGCTGGAACAGTGGTTTCGGAACATTTGTCTTCGGAACAAGAGGTGATGGTGATAATCTTGGTAGATTCGTTGGTAACAGTAGAGGTACCTTCAGCACCAGAAGTAGTGGCACCAGTACCAGTAGAGGAAGCACCAGAAGTAGCACCGGAAGAAGAAGAAGCAAGGTCAACAACTTCGAAGAGAACACCGGAAACTTCTTCACCATCTTCAGATTTCAAGGCTTCAGCAAGATCAGATTCAGCGTCACGCTTGATGAAGGTGCTACCCAATAATCTCTTTTGAGCACCAGCAGTAGAGTTTTGGTGTTTTTCACTGTGAATACGGAAAAGTGGACAACCAGCACCACCGTATAAAGCGATAGCTGGGATACTGATAACATCACCAGCGTTAACGGCATCGGAGAAGTATCTGATGTTTTGAGCGATGGCGTAGTAGAATTGAGCAACATAGTTGTTAACGTCAGTGAAGGTCCAGATAGGAGTTTCAGGAGATGGAACAGTGAATGGACAGTTACCGGAGTCTAAGTCGACAACGGCAACGGTTTGACCGTTAACGTTACAAGCAACGTCTTTGGCTAAAACAGAAGCTAAGACGGTAGCAGCTGCGGCAATGTTAAAGAACTTCATTATTAACTAGTGGTGGGATAAGTAGTAAGCGAAAGGATACTAATTAATTATGGTGAGGTAAAACAAAAAAAAACAATTTTTAGGTTCAGGGAAACGAACTATTATATATAATATTTTTCAGCTCAAGCCAAGTTTTGACGCAATGATAATCTATCAGGAAGTGTTAAAGAGAAAAACAAGGTAATATTTCCAATTACAAATGTAGTAGGTATGAATCTTTTTTTGCAATTGTGAAGTTGGCAGTGCATACAAAATAATTTATTTTTTGTCCACTCCAATGCAAACTACAGTGCGATGTGCGGACAAACGCTCTCGATTTATCGATAACTATTCTGAAAACGGATGGAATCTGGGAGCAAAACAGGTTTTCGCAGTAGTAAAAGGGGGGATCGTGACTACATAACCCACGATTTGTGTCTGCATGGGAAATCCACCTGCTCATGCGTATTCTCACATCTGCAGACAAAACTTTAATAGGAAGTGGGATGGCTTTTCTTAGAAGAGTCTGCGATGGGAAAAATAGGAGCAGCCATGAGATTTTCCGGACAATTACTTTTTGAGAGGATGTGGGAACGGCTCTATTGCCACTTCCACAGACTGAGGATGGGAGAAAAAAGGGGGTGGGAGGGCCTAGAATAAGGTATGGCAAGGAATCTGAGATGAATCGCCGATGCTTTGTGGCCGTATGTTAGTGAACGTCGTTAATAGATGAAAAAATTCACCTAAGACGCAATACGAGCAGCATTGGCCAATATTTCATTTGTATCCGTCTTTATGTCTTCCAAAGAGTGAAAAATCAAAACAAAAAAAAAGGAGCGATGGCTGGTTTTGGTGAGGCATGCAAGATTGATTATGAATATTTTAAAAGGTACATTGTATGACAAAATCGTTGATTTTGATCTGCGATCTGCTCTTTGTTACCACCTTTTTGTTTATGAGCCCTCGAACCGTGTTCTTTAATCACCATCTGTGAGGGCTACTAAAATGCGGTGGGGGTGATTGGGAGAGAGGGTTTTTCGTTCCCCAACAGGAAGATACATACGATCGATTTGTCCTTGCTAGTGACATCCCGCCAAGTGTTTGTCAGCGTCCCAAACGGTAGGAATATATTCGTAGTTCCTCTTGCATATTAAGAAATGACACCTTCAGCCACCAAAAATTTCAAGTGTTTAAAAATAGTCTGCGTAAAGATCTGTAAATCTCCGATTTCAGATTGCGCACTAAAAAAAAAAATATAACGCCTACACCGCTATGTAGATAAGGATAAAATAAATGTCTGACAATCTGGTGTCAGCCGTTATGGCTTATATCCCACTCAGACACCGTCAGACAGTAAATGAGCTTCAATCTTCAGATTTGTAAGTGCTGCTCACTAATCAATTTGCGACTCCCCCAAGAAACACCATGTCTGCATTTTTCACGCAACAGCCCCTTATACAATTCGCGTTCACGTGTATGTCTTGCAATGTTGCCTGATGCAGAGAAATGCACTACCAAGCGCTTTCTATTCTTGTTTCCGATTGTCTGGGTCTGATTGTTCTCCTGTGGTTGCTCGGATGCCAGCAAGGTCAGTTTTTTTCCTGGCTATTGTGTGAGGTCTCCTTGTGTACTGTGTAGGTGGGCTTTGTTGAAGAAAAAAAGATCTAGTAACTTGCTTGCAACCGCTCCGAACCAGAAAAGAAAAAAAATAAAAATAGAAGAGAAAGAAAAAGAAAGAAAGACAGAAAACTTATGTCTGCATTAGAGGGGGATAGAGCAAGTGTGTACGTTTGGTGTCTGCATCCAGATGTGGTCCTGCTTATCTTTCAGTCTTTCAGGGATCGCACATATCATCAAATTAATCTTTATTGCTCCTAAATCCTTCGTTCGCTATATACAAGGGGACTAACTTCTGATGTTAGTTTCGAAGAAGAGAGGAGAGTGAAATAGCCTGACTCGCCTGGTCATCCGCATGAGTCCGGAAATGTGAACAAGCTCGATCTGAGATGACGTCTCGGTTCACTTGAAATTCCCTTTGATCAATCTGTAACTTTCAGGCCCCAATGTTTTGTACCGTAAATTGTTCTTTGGGCTTCTTGAAATTTGTTCCGCTTTTCTTTTTTTTCTTTTTTTTCCTGCTCTTCATTGCATTTTAAGCCGCAATACAACCTCATCTTCGATGATATCTAGTTTAACTAATTCCATCTCGGCCTGCAACACTAAACCCACTCTGAAATTGCCGTGGTCAAACTGTTCTGTTAACTTTGCACTAGTTTCAAGTTTCACATTGAGCTGTTCAAAATTCACAAGCGTAGCCCGAACATCTCCGAATTTAGGGTTCGTTCTCGGCAATACCTTAAACCTAATGCGTTCGTGAGGCTTCAACGTGGGTTCAAGCTCAAAGTACTGCTTTAGGAATATTGATTGCCAAAACTTGTTGGAAAACTTGGAGAATTTGCGGCTGATCAACTCACGGTTCTGGAGGTGGTTTCCAATGAACTCCAATTGACTGTCGGAGATGGAGGAGATCGCGTGTGATTGGCTGTCGGTGGTTGCAAATGCACTCTTTGTCTTCAAGAGATGTTGCTCGAACTTCGAGTGATTCACCATGTCCATGTATCGACGTAAAGGTGACGTAATCGTAGCATAGCCGTCGAGTCCTATGCTCTGGTGCTTTTTCTTGACTGCTTGGTTGGTGGCGGATGTAAGCACGGAGATGATGTTGGTGTACTCTTCGAGACTCAATTGTTTGTTCTGGTTCTTATCGAAGCTCTGCTGCATGATTCTACTGATTTGCGACTCCACGTTGCTGTGGAGGTTCATCTCCTGATTACGGTAGATGATGCCAATGTTGTGTTTATGGGCATACTTCGTGCAAAGGTAGTTCGCCATGATCATGAACTGGGAGACGAGTAGCTGCGACTTCGACGTTGCATCCTGTTGCGAGTTATTGGCTATACGAATCACCGGCCGCACAACCAGGCTTTGACCATTATGTACCACCAATTCCATTTCATTGTCGGCTTTGGAAAATCGGTTGTTTGTTTGCGGTTCCTTATAGTCAACAGATACCACCGATTTGGAAGAAGAAGCACTCAAGTCGATTCCAGAGCCCTTAATTCTACGTACGGTCTGAATGATCTTCGCCATATTGAATAGCTTTTTTAGATCCTCATTATTTTTTAGCTGCAACTTCTGCACGCATTCCCGATTTGTCCTTGAAGTTTCCTGTTTGGTCTCCAACACTTTGTTCACCTGTTCATACGTAAACCCTTGAGGGAGATTACTCACCAGACAAAGCTTGATATCCACCGATTGTTCGAGTTGGCTTTCAAACTCGTCAACGTCGGGCAATTTCCCGCTTTCTATGAACTCATCCAAAATGCTCTGGTTGACGGTGAATTGTACCGCAAAAGTCCTCTTTTGTTCTCCTGCGGCGGTGGACTCCAATCCGGCGATCTTCGATACCACCTTGGGGAACATCATACTGGGGCCCTCAGGGAAGTAGTTGGTAACCCCTCTGTTTAGAGCAATGCGGTTGATGATGGAGTTGGGCTTGAGATATGACGTAGGATTGGCAACATGAACGGTGAACACATACTGTTGACCTTCACGGTGAATCGAGATCCCATCGTCGATCTCGTGGGCAGCAGCGGAGTCAATGCAGTAGACGGGGATATCCCCAAACGGTTGTCTGATAGCCTTGTACGGATCTTCGCTATGGAAATCGCCAGACAAAAGTTCTCGCCCAGACAAAAAGTCGGAGTCAGACAATGGCCTCTGCTTGCTTCTGTCTGACAAAATGTCGGAATCAGACAATAGCCCCAGCTTGCTGGTGGTGTCTGACAAAAAACCCTGCCCAGACAATAACCCCAGCTTGCTGTTGTTTGATGCAGAAGTGCTTGTTTCGCTGGTGAATGTACTGTCGCTGGTGAATGCACTGTCCACCATCTTGTAGTAGTCCTCACTGAGGTCTGACATCACCAGAAGTTTGTTTCCTGGTAGCTTGAGCGTCTTGGACCAGTTGCTGGGGTTTTCCCATCCATGTGATTCTGCCTTGAACCCGTCAAGCACCTGTAGAAGCTCGAAGGCCCGGTATTTGCTGTACTCGAACGCATACTCCACCAATGGCTTCATTCCAAGTTGCTGCGTAAGGATCTTATCTGTGGATCTTATGATATTCACCACCGCTGTCTCGATAACCGGCTCGTGCGTGAAGTTTTCACAGATGTAGTCCTTCAATAGCTGGATGATCTCGTCATAGTGTGGTGGGGGAGCAGTTTGCTTCAGTCTCACGTATTCGGACACGTATTCCGTGAAGATGGCTGATCCTCGATGCTGCTTCAAGAACTTGAGCGTCTTTTCGTAGTTGGAACTAATAGGAAGCAATTCTACCGTGATAGGCACTTTACTAGAGTTTTTTTGCACCAAATTCCACGATTTCCCATTCATGTTGATAGACAATACCAAAGCACAGAACTGCGATATCGGATACTCATCTTCAGCAAATGTGCCCCATAGTTCGTTATTAGGGATTAATTTCCCCAAAGAAGAGGTGGCGGAGTCAATGCTGAAGAGGTTTAAGTAGTCTTTTGTAAGCTTATCGAAGTCCACGTTTTTTTCATCAATGAAATCAAGTAGCTTGAGTATTTGGAACATCGAAAATGTCCTCGATGACTCGACAATGTCGTTGTTTTCATCGATTTGAAGGAGCTTTTGCAATATCGATAACTTCTGCTGGATAATCGGTAATTCATCGAAAATCTTTATCGAAAGCCTACTCAACGATTTCGAAAACAACGCTCTTGCCGCTGTCGGTATCACGTACGTGTTGACATCGGTATTGATAAGCAACTGCGAAGAAGCCTGGGATACGATGAAATCATCGCCTGATTCCACAGAATTAATGTCTTCTCCCTCAGCTACTTTCTCCTCTGTTTTCGAGTCATCTTCGGGTTGTAACTCTACCGGTAGTGCTCGTTTTGATTTGGAAAATTGTCCGTCTGGAACCCCAATGGGGGCAATGTCTAGATATTTTTCTTCTAACACTAATAAACTGTCAGTTATGTCCCTCAACTTCGCAGGTATGATCCCGGGAAATCTCACCAGAATGCTGGTTTTGGGGGCATGGATGATCTCTCCTTCGTGGTTGACAAACGTATACAAAAAGTTTCCTAGCTCCTTCGGTAATGCAATGATCATAAAGATATCAGTAGTGCCCTCTCCAATCAACACCAAGTCTCCTACATTGATATCCTGGTTGGCTTTGATCAAAGAGATGGTAGACCTCTCGATACTGGATGTATAGTCTTTTTCTAGTTGTTCCCACTTATCTGGCGTGACTTCGTTGCTCAATTTCCATTGGTTTGAAGGTTTTTCAAATCTCTTCGACATTCTGTCTTTTGCTCCATTCATAATGTGACGGAGGATCTCGGCATTGGGCCGATGTATATCAAGCGAAGAATTGGCTGGATCATAGAATGAGATGTCAACCTTCCTACTCTTCTCAATAATTTGTCTGGTCATGTCTATCGGAGTGTCTACCTCTTTGATGATCTGGGGTTTGTATACTTGATTTTCCTTTATAAGCTGTCTGGTAGAGCTGAATTCCGATACTTTGCCGTTGAGTCGATCGAACCGGTTCTTCTTAATGATTTGTTGTGTAAGATCTATAGCTCCATCGTCACTTGTGGTTATCTGGAGAGGCTTGTAAGCTTGGCTCTCATCTATAAGCTTTCTAGCTGAGCTCACCCCAGACAGTTTATAGTTAGCTCTGGACGTTGCAAACTTTCTGCATAGCTCCCTGAATCCGTAGCAACGTATTCGCCCTCTCATGCCAAACGATAGCATTCACTTCCGAGATATATATGGGACCGTTTCTGGTTCGTCTTCATCCTCTGATGTAAGTCTAAAGTGAAAAAATCATATCACCCTCGGAATTGAGTTCACGTGATAATAGCCCTCAAGTCGACTAAATTCCGGGTACTCATCGCTATTTGCAGCAAATGAGCGTTCCACCAGGGTAACTTATGGACAACATACAACTAACTTATTGGGAAGAAAAATATACATATAATTGAGTAGATCACGAACTTTGACATCTTTATCTGTGATGCAACTACCTGATATGGAGGGCGATCAAAGAAGAGATAAACTAAACAATAAGAATTTGCAGCTCCTGCAGTAGGCTGAAGAATGACTGTAAATCAATAGACAGAGTCAGAACTTACCATTGGTACTTGTAGTGGACATACCTGGTGGTCCCTTGATAGCAGCAAATTAGAATTTATTACCCTTTTTATCTAAAATAGGTAAAATAGTCCAATTTCATTAAACCTTGCAGCCATTATGCATACCAAAGCCTTGCTCCACTCTCGTCACTATACCAAAGCCTTGTTCCATCCACTTTACTATACCGCAAACCTACTCGTCGCTTGCTCAGACCTCGTTTTTCCTAACAAATAAAAAGCTTAGATAGACATGGCCAATCCCGTGGTCAAAGGCCGATACGCCGCTTTTGTGTTTCGATTGTACATGTTCATGCATTATTACACATTAGTATACATTGCACACTATCAACCTCGATTGTACTACATGGTTGATACCACTGAAGTACCATCTTGGAACCTGGTTCTGAACACTCGGTTGGCATTGGTGAACATACCCTCTTTCAATGATACCACGATAAACTGTGAGCCCTTGAATCTAGTCTTGATAAGATGACCAATGTTCTGGGTGTGCGACAAGTCTAGCGCAGCATCGACTTCATCAAGAATGTACATAGGAGCTGGTTTGAACTGTAATAATGCCATAATCAAGGATAAGGCAATTAACGACCTTTGTCCTCCAGACAATTCCACTAAACTCTCCTTCCACACACTACCAAGTTTGACTTTGACCTCCAATCCACGAGTCACATCTTCAGAGTTTACAGGCACTAACTTTGCGAATGACCCGGGTAATAAATCAGCAAAGATTAGGCCAAAATCTTCGGACACTTTTTTGTATGTAGTATCCAACGTTTCACGTTTATAGCCGTTAAGTTTGTCGATAGTGTTTTCTATTTTAGATTTATCCTTTTCAATAGTACGAATCATATTTTTTAGAGAAAGTTCTTTTTTCTCCACATTATCTATCATGTTCATGATATTAGTATTCACTTTCCGTTTCATACTATGGAACCTTTCTTCCAACACTTGGGCTTGTTCATGGCATTCCTCCAAGTTTATATTAGGATACTGCTGAGTAATGTTATTAATGATATTAGAATCAAGGACCCAATCGTATTCTTCGATTATAGAATCCAACTTTTGCCTTAATTGAGTTGTGATTGAAGAAGATTTTTCCAAATCATGATTTAATTTTTGAATCGACAATTCTGTTTCATTTATGGCTTTGTTTTTGATCAGTATGACTTTATTTAATTCATTTATTTCCTCATTTAATCCAAGCAAATTCGATTTTTCTTCTTCTAGTTGTACTTTCACTTCAGTTAATTGCTTAGTTATATTGTTGACATCTTGGGTGTTTTGCAATAATTGCGACCCAAATTCTTCGATTATAGTTTCTGAGCTCTTAATTGCATCTCTCAATGTACTCAATTCAACTTTTTGTTGTTCACTTTCAATTTGAATGGTTTGAAATTGGTTTGATTTTTCATTGATCTCTTGTTCTTTGTTAATTAATTCATCACGTAATTTGCTAACTTCCTTCTCTAGTTTCTTTAGTTTGGATCCCTTATCACTATTGAACTCTTTCATATCCTTTTCAATTGATTTAATCTCAGACTCGAATGTCAATATATCGTTCTTCTTCTGATCAATTTTAGCCAGTAAGTCGCTAATTTCATCTTCATTCTGTTGATTTATCTTTAAAATCATGGATGAAGGATTATTATCAAGTTTCTTCATTAAGAGAGTCAATTCATGCTTACTCAAGTTAATTTCATTCTCTAATGACTTGGTGGTCTGACTTAGCTTTTCGAATTTTATTAGCTCATTATGGACCTCCTCTGACTGCTGTTTCAACTCCATCAATTCATTATTAATTTTGTTGTACTTTTGCATAGAAATTAAAATGGAGTGATTGGATTGCCTTGAACCTCCAGATAAATTACCCTCAGGGTCATATATATCTCCATCGACAGTTATTGATCTAGTTCTGATCTTTGCATCAAAAGTGATGGTCTTGGCAGTTTCTGGGTCTTGACATATAAATGTCGTACCAAAAATATAAGACATTGCTTTAGTCAATTCTTGCTTGAAGTCGATTAGACTTAAGGCTAACTCCACCTTATTTGGACAAACTTTTTTAGCATAATTTACAGTATCATTAGATAAGTTCTTACTGTTAATCTTATCTAATGGAATGATAGTAACCCTTTTCTTTAATTGACCTTTTTCTAATAATGCAGATGCTACTTCAGAATTGTCTACGACCACATTATACAATCTGCCTCCAGCGCAAACTTGAAGTGCTAATGCTTTGTCTGAGTGCATTTCTGCTAAATTGAATAGCTGAACTGCTACCCCTTTTACTGTGGAAGTATCGAAGTTTGGATACGGTTTGGAATAAATGAATTCCACATTACCAATTTCTCGTTTCATATGATTCAAATCATTGGTTAATCGATTGATTTGTTGATTTAAATTACTCTGTAATTTTTTCAATTCCATCACCCGATCAGGATCGTATCCAAATCCCTTGAGTTCATTAACTTTGACATCAATCTTCGATTTATATGCTTCAACTTGTTTGGACAAGCTATTGAACTCATCCTTGGCTTTTGCTAACTTGGAAGAGTTATTTTTGAAGGTGGTTTTCAAATGATCTATTTTGAGGTTCGACTTTTGAATGAATACCTGTGCATCATTCAACTTGGTCTTTACTTCCTTGAGTTGTGCCATGTATCCACCATCAGTGTTACCTTTTGACGAGACACCAGTAGATAGTGTTGACAACAACTCTTCTTTCTTATTAAACTCTACTTTAAATTCTTGTAAGTTCTGCTTGGAGGTTTGGTAATCCCTTTCAATCTTACTGTAAATATCATCATTATTTTCTAAAGATTTCTCGAGATTTGCAGCAGTTTGCTTACTTTTGTTTAGCTTTTTCATCTCATCCTTTAAATTATCGTTAGTAATATCTTTTGTGGTTGTTAGTCTGGTGATTTCATCAGTTAAATTATTTTCCAAATTCTCCAATTCTTTAATCTTCCCATCTTGTTTCATCTCCGTTTCTCTTTGCGCTTTAACTTGACTTAAATCATGGTTTAAATTCTTTGTCTCATTGATCAATTTCTTAAGACTAGTATTCAAATTTGTCATGATAGTTTCTCGTTCGCTCAACAAATTAGAATGCTCGTCAAACTTATTGGAATACTTCAAATAATCATTTGCAGCAATTATTCTCGATATATTTTCCAAATCAGTTTGAACCTGTTGAAATTCTAAGAAGATTCTCTTCTCCTGTCTTAACTTTTCAAGTTTTGGTTCGATTTCTTCATTCAATAGATTTCTGATCTCCACCAATTTTGATTCTTTTTTGTTCATTGTTTTCTGAGCTTTGTCTTTCCGTTCCTCGAAGGTTCTTGTACCTGAAGCCTCTTCAATTAATGATAAAATCTCTAAAGGTTTCATATTCAATACCTTGGTAATTTTACCCTGCATGATCAAGAAATTAGGATTGTTTATATTCAATTGTACTGATTGAAACAAGTTCAATACCGTTTGTTGTTGTGCTTTATGACCATTTACCAAGTATTTTGAACTTCCCCCAAGAATAATCTGTCGGGTAACAGATATTTTAGGACTATTTTCAAATCCGATAGGAGACTTGGAAATTTCAGAATTATCAAACACAATGGTAACACTCGCTTTGGTAACACCAGCTTGACCTCTCTTATAAATTAAATCTTGTAAATTGGATGCTCTTACTGTGGACATGGAGGCAATTCCAAGGACGAAGCAAATGGCATCAAGGATATTCGATTTCCCCGAACCATTTAAACCAGTGATGGCGTTAAACTGAGGATCCCACCCGGATATGACCGTACGAGTGGCATAGGACTTGAATCCATCGATTATAAGTTCCTCTACCTTCATCGTAGTGATGATTGAATTGGAGATAGTTAGTGATGAGGTTTGGAAATCAAAATAAACATGTGGAGCGCGTCTGGTGCACGGATGTGATCTGGAGTGGTCTTTTGTCTGACTGCCTGATCGAGTAGTCTTCGGGAAGTTTCAGAACCATATTTTTGTGAACAAGGAATTTGGTTCGCGAACTAAAAATAGGGCTGTTTTTCCGGCTCTAAATCATGGCATTTTATTTCGAGCAACGATAACGGTCTATCTCGTCATCTCATACGCCTCCCATTCCCGCCATGGCATCACCATACGAGGAGAAACCGAAGACACCCTCTTTCGGGCTAATACTCCAGAAGAATAAGCTCAAAGTGGCTATATTTGCATTGGTTACCCTACTACTTACGGTGGTGAAGATTTTCATACTACCTTCCAACGGTTTATATTCGCCCGATTTCAAAGACTATCCTTCGGTCAACTACTTTGACCTTGCCAACTACATCGGCTCCGAAGATGGATGGCAGCGGGAAGAACGCGTTTTATTCTGCGTACCATTAAGAGATGCAGCCGCTCATTTGCCGATGTTTTTCAGTCACATGAAGAACTTAACATATCCCCATCACCTTATTGACTTAGCATTTTTAGTGAGTGATTCATCAGACGACACTATGGGATCGTTGAAGAAGCATTTGAATGAAATCCAAAACGATCCGAAAGTGTCCATGCGCTTTGGAGAAATTGAGATTTTCGAAAAAGATTTTGGTCAAATCATTGGCCAATCATTCAGTGATCGTCACGGTTTTGCTGCCCAGGGACCTCGTAGAAAGTTAATGGCCCGAGCAAGAAACTGGTTGTGGACAGTGGCTATCAAACCATACCATTCTTTCGTTTACTGGAGGGATGCTGATGTAGAGACGGTTCCTCCGACAATTTTGGAGGATTTGATGCACCACGATAAGGAAGTTATTGTGCCTAATGTGTGGAGGCCGCTCCCAGATTGGCTAGGAAACCAACAGCCTTATGATTTGAACTCGTGGCAGGAATCTGATGGAGGTTTACAGTTGGCTGACAGTCTTGACGAAGATGCTTGCATTGTCGAAGGATATGTTGAATATCAGACATGGAGGCCGCATTTGGCATACTTACGGGATCCTTATGGTGACCCGGAAGTAGAAATGGATTTGGATGGGATCGGAGGAGTTTCCATTTTGTCGAAGGCGAGAGTGTTTCGGACCGGTTCCCATTTCCCGGCATTTTCATTTGAAAAGCATGCGGAAACAGAAGCATTTGGAAAATTAAGCAAACGAATGGGGTATTCTGTTGTTGGATTACCTCATTATGTGATTTGGCATATATATGAGCCATCGTCCGATGATTTGAAACACATGGAATGGATGGCATTAGAAGAGGTTCGTCAGAAAGAAGAAGCAAAGATTAAGAAGGTTTATGATAAAGTTTGGGATAAGGCATTCGATGACGTTCAAGATAAATGGTTGAAGGAAAGAGTAAACTTCTTAAAGAATACCGATATGTCTCACTTGAGGAAGATTCATGTTGATTGGACCGGCGTGGATGATTGGGAAATAGATCAGAGTTTAGAGGATAACAAGAGACTTGCTGACTTCAATCCATAGAACAACGAAGCCATCAACTACACAGACAACCCCGAATAGATAATGTAATTTACTCCTTGTAGATGTACAGCTTCACGCAACGAACTACAGAAGTGAGCAGCAGCATCCTGTCAGCTCACATGAGATGTATAGACTACAGTAAATATTCCCGACTACAGGCTGTTTGGTCTAGAACTGGGCTCCGTCGGGCCTATAATCAGTTGCCAGCAGCTATCGGTTCTTTCATCTGTGTTCGTCCATCTTATGAGAAAATCTTGTAGACCCGTACCTCATATTCTCGGCCCAGCTTTGGACCCATTTTCTGCCCAATCTCGGCCCAGAATCACCCCCATCTCCGCCTGATCTCCGACCGCTCAGCCCATATCAAAAGCTCGGTCCGGCTCCCGTGCGCACTCATCCCCCGTGTCCCGATTAGGAAAAATCAGAAATCACGTACAGCATCAGACAGGAGAGGTTTTCTTAGCCAACAAATTCCACCCCAGCCGCCGATTAATCTTTTGCTAAACTTTCTTTCACTCTTTTTCTTTTTCCATCTAAATTCTCTTCTTCTTCCAACCTCCGTCTTCCGCTTCAACTCCTGTACTATTGTAAGCGAGTAGCTCCCTCGCTCATTCTTGTCTGTTACTCTGGTCATTCGCTATCGCATACCAGTGTGAAACGTGTACCCGCGATTATATCCATATCCTAGTGCACAATTACACATTACCAACTTTTTTAAGCATCTGATAAAGCTTAATTTATCGATAATTGTCCTCCATCCAGCATCCATCTACTCATCATTGCAATCGCCTATTTTTCCTCGCATCCTCCCCTATAAACTGCCAGCTCAAGTCACAATCTTCGAAGCTACATTGCAAAACCATTAGATCGTCGTCTGCCTATCAAATCGACTGCTAACCCATACTGCGACTAGCATCTATTCATATCCTTTGTCGTCTTTTTCCCCTGTGAATATTGTATTTTTTTTTTATTTTACAACATTCTCCAACATCGACACTCCCTCCATTCGAACCTCCTTTTCATTGAACAGTCTATTCGCATTTCTTCGAAATCATCCAGTAAAGAAACAGCAAAAAATTTTTCCATCCATCACCACGCAAATCAACGGTTTCTTGATTTATGAAGTGGTAGTATCACAGAAGCACATATCCAACAATTCCTCATGATCCATCAGGCAGATTCTCCACTACATGTAAGTTTGCAGACTTGTAAAAAATGCAACACATCCATAAACGAAGGACATGCTTATGAACTAGGCGATGACAGATGGCATATCAACTGTTTCAAATGTTCCAAATGTGACAGCTCCTTGGGCTGTAATTCCAATTTCCTCGTGCTCGGGAATGGAAGCTTGATTTGTTCCAATTGTTCTTATAACTGTAAGCAATGTGGAAAGAAAATCGATGATTTGGCCATTCTCACCGGTGATCAAGCTTATTGTTCAAGTTGTTTCAAATGTCGATCTTGTAAATTGAAAATCGAAGATTTACGTTACGCTCGAACTTCTAAAGGATTGTTTTGTATGAGTTGTCATGAAAAATTGATTGCCAAAAAGAAGAAAGCTGATCTAAAGAAGAAACAATTGGCACTAGAACAACAACAACTTCAACAACAACAACAAAATGACCTCAATCAAATAAATCTAAATAACCTTGAGAACAATAATCGTCATCTTCAAGACATTTCAAATCAAGCAACTCCAAAACTAAGTGATCCTTCAAGTAAGAGAAATAGTATGAACACAAATACTCACGAATTGTTCCTAAATCCTAATCGTTCTAGTTCTAGTATGGTAACCAAAGATAAAACTCTACCCGCACCACCACCGCATAATAACCATCAGACATCTACTCTCAAGCACTCTCAAACAGACAATTCTTTGTCTACTGCCGATATTGACAATAAAACGGCTATTATAGAGTCTGAAAATGACCCTGTTCTTCTCCCTATTCGCATGGAATCTGATAACACACCTTTGGAAAATGACAATGACTTTTCTATTGAAGAAATCAATGACAGTGATGATGAACTCAATAAAATAAAGGCTCACCAGAAACCAGTACAACATCAAATCGAATTGAATATTCATGAGGATGAACAACCATTATCGAGAGACAATGGACTTATTCTTGATATTATAGAATCGGCTAGTGATCCAACAACTCCAAAAGATTTAGCATCAGGAGGTTCGTTAGATCCACCGGCTGATATCACCCCTAATCGTAATGATGATGTCACACCCATACAAAAAACCAGTGAAACTTTCAAAAACAAAAACTTACTCATTCTTTCACCTGGTCAATATCATGATAATGAATTTCACCATACAAACAATACCTTCCAATCGCCTATATCATCACCCAACAAAAAATCCAACAATTTATCTGTGGTACATGACGCTAAACCTCGTAGTAATGGTGCCTCACCACTCGCTAAAGCTAACCGTCAAGCCAGGGTAGTTGAAACTTATGATGATTTATCCAATCAAAGTGCCAATGACTCTTACAACAGTGATTTGGCAGCTACACCAAATAAAACCAAATTTAATGTGGCTTCTTCTCCTCCTCCAAGAGGTGCTGTACCTTCAACTCCCGTTAAAACTCCAAGTTCTGGTTTCCTGAACACTCAGTTTGAACCAAGAGGTCTAGGACTTGAAGGTATTGATTATCATAATCAAAGATCTGAACATATTTTTGGTAATACTACTCCATCAATAACCAACTTGGAAGACACAATTCGTGATGATGATGACGACCATGTTGATCACCAAAGACTTGTTAACCAACCTCAAGCATCACCACAAGGAAGACCTTCAGCGCAATCACAGCCTCTGACCCAAACGCAAACGATAACAAGAAAAAATACTCTCATCAGAACTCCAAAGCTTAGTCTCAAACACAAGAGATCTACTTCTGGAAGTAGTACATCTGGAGGTGGCTTATCAAGTAAGTTTGGCTTTTTCAAATCAAGAGATGAAAATGCAGGTTCTCCTAATAAAGAAAACATAATCAACAAGCGACACTCAAGGCATGTTTCTGAAGGTTCTATTTCAAATGCTTCTGCATTCACTACACCGCCATTACCATTGTCATCACCAATTACTCAATATGGTTTCAACAGAGAACATGTAAGATCAACTTCTGACACTTTATATGCAGAAAGTGAGTTGACTGACTCTGCAGCACAGCAGTCAGAATTGTATAAACACGAATTGGATCTCAGACAAATGAAAAGTGATATTTATCATTTTGAGGTTCAAAGGCAATCGTTACATAATGATGTGAAGAAATTAAATAATGACAAGTTAAAAGTAAATGATCATTTGAAACAAATTCAAACGAAATTGGCAAATGAAAATTTGAGGTATGAAGAGTTATTGAAAGAAATCAATAGTTTAGAGATTAAAAGGAAAAAATTATTGGAAATAAATCAAAGTCTATCAGAAGAAAATCACCTATTGGAAACCTCAATTAAGAATAGATCATCATTAACTCCATCAAATTCTATCCATGGCAAGTCCCTATCTCAAGATATGAATTTTGATAATAAGACTTCTAGTACTGGAGGCACTACAAATTTGACCCCTAGTTCAGGTACAAACTATACGAATTTAACATCTAATTCGTCTTCGTCACTTATAGGCACGTCATATTCTGAAGCTTTTGTTAACTCAGCTGAAGATGCAGGAGGTGTTGAAACACATAAGGCCACGAGATTGAAGTTCTGGAGAAGGCCAAAGATAAGTCTTAACAGTGTGAATGGTAATGGAGATTCCAAATTTACCAATGATTTTGGAACAAATATACAGGCTACTACAAGTAGTGGAAATGGAAATGGATCTGGAAATGGAATTGGAATTGGAAACGGAAATGGTGTTAGTAATCTTGGAATTCCTTACAGTGGACATATCATCCAAAATGGATCTAGTATGACTTCTTCTGAATCAATGTCTGGTGAAAATGGAGGTAAAAAAGGATTAGGCTCATTCATTACAAAATCTAGATCCACCAATATACTTGATTCCTTCATTAGTGGACCAATTAATAATCCCGAAGAATACGGTCTATTCTCAACTACTATCCAAAAAAGAGCTGACTTTGAGAAATCAAAAGTTCCATTAATTATCAGCAAATGCATTGAAGAGGTTGAAAGAAGAGGATTAGATGTGGAGGGTATCTACCGATTATCAGGGGGGAATTCCGCTATACAATCAGTGGAAAATGCCTTCAGTAGTTTAATTGTAACCAATGAAGGAGTAGATGAAAAGACGGAAAAGTTGAATGAAGTAAGTAATGTTGATATCAATGCTGTTACGTCTGCGTTAAAAAGATACTTAAGAAAAATTCCTGATCCATTGATTCCTTTCAGTCTTTACGATGAATACATCAAAGTGAGTTCACAGAACTCTGCTAATAAGGCTGATAAGAAAATTAATGATTTGAAGACAAAAGTCATCCAACGATTGGCACCAGCGAACAAGGCGACATTGTACATGTTGTGTAAGCATTTGGCATTGGTAAACTCTTATCAAGGTGTCAACAGAATGGGCTATAAGAACTTATCGGTGGTTTTTGCGCCTACAGTAGCTAGAGATGTTACTGGTGAAAAGGAAATGAATGATATGGGATACAGAAATGAGGTCACCGAGTTTTTACTTAACAATTACGAGAAGATATTTGAGAGCACATAGAGCTATGCTAGCAACATGGAGAACGTATTATAGTCATTCAAATATTATATAGTCATTAAACTTCAGATCGATCTTCTAATAGCACTTAGTGTAGATTTATGCCATATACGGTCAGGTTATGCTCCTAGAAAGTAGGCCATTCAAGAAAATGCTAAGTTGATGCCGAATAAGGTCATGGAATCGTTTATTAGAAGGGTAGAATGCAAATTATATACAAGGTCTAAAGAGCTGAGAGCCGAAAGGAAATACAGATTTCGTTCTTAATGGATGTCTTTGATTTGAGGATTCAGAAACAATTCGTATCGTCTATGCCCGACTCGTATCAAATGCTCTATCACACTAAAGGACTTCTTGGGGATCTTTTGGTTTTTATGAAATTCTTCCTTCACGTATAGCCTCCAATGTTGTCTTGTTTCAACTGGCTTGGTCTTCACCGTTCTAATACACTGACGGTATAGCTTGAGCACCTCTCTCTGTAGTCCTGATAGCCTAGCCATGATATGGGATATGGAGAAAGAGTCTGGGGAACATGTTGTAGATTTTTCAGTGACAATGCTGAGAATGTCGTGAATCAAATGTCGCTTTTTTCCTGTACATAAGTTAGGTCGATGACTGCCTGCATATAATAATACAAAGGGAATGATTAAGATTAGATTAGATTAATAAATAAGTACATGGTACACAAGTGATAATAATAAATAGGGAATCGATTATATGATAGCCGATAAATAAATAAGAGACCAACTATTCCATAGCTGATAATAAATAAGTAACTAATTTTCCATAGTCGTTTGATGATGTCGTATAATGCAACCGTAACGATCTTTGACGAAAGTTAATCTATTTCATGTGGGTGAAATCAACTTCACCTTCTCTGACTTCACAAGCAGAGTCAGCAACACCACAAGTGCACTTACTCTTTAATCTTTTACCGCAAGAACAAGCATCAGTAGCAGATGGTAACACATTTTCGGTGGAAGCCTTGTCACAGACACAGTGTAAAGCAGGTTGTTTTCCACAAGAACAGGTGGATTTTTGAGCACAGACACATTCAGAAGCAGAGCAAGCCATTTTTATATTGATATGAAATAGTTTCGAGATGAAAATGTTGTAGGAAAGTGATAATTCAACGTGGAACTAGGACCCTTTTTATAGAATGAGCTGATACAATTTGCAGTACCTGGTCGGAAGTATGTATCACGTGAGTAGCCCTCGAATTTCATTCACTGGCCAATAAAATCGTGCTTGTTTGTCAGCATGACCGTCAGCCTCATCTTTATTGGGTGAGTTGTTTTTGTTAGCACCAAATCAGGCAACAAACGTTGCTCGAGAATTACTGCAAAGAATTTTTTGCAATCAAAAGAAAAACAAATGCAGGGGGATACAGGAAGATAACATTAGGATGTAAATTACAGAGAGGGATTAAAGTAAAGCGGGATAAAAATATGGAGCGATAAAAATACAGGGAGGAATGAAAATCCATGTAATAATTGGGGAGAAGAAATAAAAAAAACTCTATGACCTGTGAACTGAGCCCATTGCATTGGGACAAGAAATAAAATGCACGAGCAAGTAAAACGACCAGACGCTAAATAAACTCTGGATCAAGCGATTGGGGATATTCTTCATTATCATTAAGGTTGGAGAAGAACTGATGATAGTTTTTATCGGTAACATCATGTCCCAAGAGCGATGTAGGTAGAGCATTTACACTGCCTACCATGTTATTGATAAAATTCTCATTATCAATGAAAAATGAGTTGGGAGTTTGAACAGCTAGTTTCCGTAGAGTTAATGGAATAGGCATGTGGAACTGGGGTTGTTCATTGAACGAGTGCTCGACAAAGCTTTGACGTTGCTTATGAATTTTTTCCAAATCATCTACCAAAATCTTTAGGTTGTGCTTGCAATTAGTAGCTTGATCATAGCAAATTTCACTCATGTCATCCAAAAACTTATTTACCAATAATTGATTTGCTACAATTTCACTCCAGTCAATATGCTGTCTTAATTCATGACAGTTGTAGATCAGGTAAAGATAGCACGAAGCACCCAAATAGATGTTGTTGATGGCAACCCACGAGTAGTTCATCAACTTGATGTTACCCTGAAGCGTAGCATATGTTTGGACGATTTGATTTCCTGCGTCTTGGAGGATTTTGTAATGGTCCTTTTTGATGATCTGGGGAGTAATGGGACTAATACCATATAGGAGAATCAAGGTCTGGTTGAAGTTAAGATTGAATACTGCCTTGTTGAAGTACTGGGTTTGATCTGGAGAACTACTAAACCAGTCTATGAGCTCCTGATGCTTTAAGAACTTCCAATTATCAAACTTTGAGATTTGCTTCCTGACTCGGTTCTCTTCGTTGAGGTCGGCGCTTTCCAAATTATCCCCGTCTCCGTTTCGAAAGCTGTTGGTTTCGGAGATTTTGTTTTGAGTATCATAGATGAAGTTGAAAATTTCCGATTGAATTTGTCTTAGTTTTATGAAGTGGATCGAAATCGCTTTAGATGATAGTCTTACTTTGATGAATTTTATCTGATTCTTGTAGTAGCTGGGTAGGATATTAGAGTCATCCAATAGCGATGGGAGTTTGACATCAACTTGGTGTTCGTTGATACTAAATGGTCGGTTGAAATATATGGAGATTTGGCGGTCTAATGAGTAGCAACACCAAAACAATCGTTTTCTCATTTCGGTAATGAAGTAGGTCATGGAATTGTCTGCGTATCTCTGGGTTGGGCCTGAGTCGTTATAGAGTCCCAAGTCCATACAGAGACGAGTACTAGTACCAATCAAATACCAGGCTCCAGGAGAGCATGGCCGCATGAGAGAGTATTGAGATAATAATAGTAGTGATTGGAGCATTTCAAGTTTATTGATCTCTTCATTTTCAGGGCCCTCGAGTTCAATTGCTTCCCAAACGCTATCGAGCCGGCGTATGGCTTCGTTCTTGTAGTGATCGGAAACAGTGAGTGAGTACTTTTGTTGGTGTAATGATGTCAGAATAGCAAGAACAATGTACAAAAAAAACAAGCACTTTTCTTTAACTACAGGGTCCTGTTGTGCGTTTCCATTTCCCGTCTCCAATCTGCAAGATATTTCGTTGACATCATATACTTCCCCTAAGATTTTTTTCCAGAACCGTGTATCCAAAGTGCCAGCCACTGGCTTGTAATACTTAAGAAGGTAGTAGTCGCGGTTGAGAATTGGGATTTGGGCGTTGGTCAGAGAGAAGAAGCTCGCCAAACAGTTCTCGACAAGCTCTTGCGGTGGCAACTCTTTTGATGATACTTCATTATCCTCTGAATACTTTGGTTCAAACATACTCCGGAGTTCTTCGCTCTTAAGAAGGAACACTCGGCCGTACACCGTTCTCGCCTTTTTTCTTCCTTCCTGAAGCTTCTTCATTGCAGCCAATTCCGCTTTTAGCTGGGTGACTTGATTTTCAATATCCCAGATATACGACCGACTGATACTCTCACCTGTAGTACCATCAACGCAGATACATTGTTCGCAATTGGCCTTTACACAGTTCCCGCACCGAGGAAATGCCTTGTCACACTTTATCTTCCTGGAGCGACACCGCTTGCAAGCAGTAATTACTCGGGAGATCCTTGAGAATACTTTCTTCAGATCGGATTCACTATCATCGGAAGTGGTAACGTTAGTTATGGATATGGAATTAGACCGGCTTAGGTTAAACGATGATGATCTGGAATCTGGCTTGGACACTTTATCACTCTTTTTGGCCATAGTTGTGGATGAAACATGAATAAACGGAAAATGAAGACGAAACAAAAAACAAAAAAAAAAATAAGCAGGAAAAGAAAAAGAAAAAGCGGTTGTCAAATCACTTTTGATAACTTTCCACTGATCTTGTGTAATGGTTGCTCTTTATATGGGATTTTTGTTTGAAATTTTTCACCTATATGATTTCCTGATTCGGCCCGCCGTCTGGGGAAGTGCCGCTCGGACATCGCCGGTGCGGGCAAGATTGTCGCAATTCCGTTGGAAACGGGCCGGCGCTCCGGTCCTGTACACAGCAGAAATGCATTTTTCCATTGCATATGGACGTAATGTAGCAGAAGCTTTGCACGGTAGACTGCAGAAATCTCCAGGTAGCGGCTTCGAGAAGACACCTGGAAAGCTCCGAGTCCCTAGGAGGAGACTTAGGGCTACAGACAAGAATCTGTTCTTTCTACAGGACTATCTTCTAGTGTAGCCAAGACTGAATGTTTATCTAAGTAGGTCATTTCAGACAACCTTACTACATGAAAAGACCGATTGACACGAATGTTCAACGGAAAGACATACAAACGCTTATGTGGACTGCCTTGATTGCAAATAGGTCTGTAAATAAGTCTGGTCCTGTGGGTAGATTAGCGGCTTCTGTGAATCAGTAGTTATGTAAGCTAATTGTGGTTATGTAAGCGAATCTTGTCTCTGCAAAAAAATTCTGAATCTGCAAGCTATTTTTGGCTTGCAAATATTGGCTTTGATACCTAATTTGCCTCTGTCAGCTGTTTCGGTTATGTGAATTTGGCTTTGTAAATTAATGCACCTCTGGAATCTTAACTCGGTTCTGTAATCTAAACCCGGCTCTGAAATCTAAACCCGGCTCTGAAATCTAAACCCGGCTCTGAAATCTAAACCCGGCTCTGAAATCTAAACCCGGCTCTGAAATCTAAACCCGGCTCTGAAATCTAAACCCGGCTCTGAAATCTAAACCCGGCTCTGAAATCTAAATCCGGTCCTGGAAACTTATTTTGTTTCTCTAAGCAGCTTTCAATCCTGTGAACTATTTTTGGTTCTATAAACCATAAACTTGGTTCTGTAAATCACTTTTGGTTCTTTGGAGTAATTTTGGTTCTGTAAACTGCTCTTGGTCCTGTGACCTATTTATGGTTCCGTAGTGCGCTTTTGGTTCTGTAAGCTATAAACTATGTATGGTTTTGTAACTATGTATGGTTCTGTAAACTATGTATGGTTCTGTAAACTATGTATGGTTCTGTAAACTACCCCATGTTAGTACTGTAGACTGCTTTTAGTTCTGTAAACTACTTTTAGTACTGTAAGCCACTTTTAGTACTGTAAGCCGCCTTGAGTTCTGTAAGCCGCTTTTAGTTCTGTAAGCCGCTTTTAGTTCTGTTGAAAATGGAATTTATCTAGTTGAAGCATTTAACGAAACGCAATTAGTACAAGCGCAAGTGATCAAGTATCTTCTACTTCGTGCCCAGAAAAGTATATCTTAAATTATGCAAACTATACACAATCCTAACTGTACCTTCTGGATATCATCTAGAACCAATCCGTCAATACTGTTGTAGACATCTAGAACAAAGGCAAGCATTGAAGAATAACACCACCATCTCTAAGTCAGCATATACCCAGAAACCTTCGGAAATATCCACTTAGTGATCATTCATTAATCTTTTTCCCTATTTCCTTTTCGGGGCTTTTGCACCTGCATTATTTTGCATTCTTAACTTCACATTTCCGAAAATTGCGTCAAAAAAATTAAGTTACCCATCATGTTCGCATATTTGAACGATCAGTCGTATATTCTTGGTACAACATATTTCTTACCTTTCACCTATCAAGTGGCATTGCGTCTCATATCTGATATTTTTAGAATTTGGCAGCAAAAATCGGTTCTGGAAAATGGCTCAAAAGTTTACCCTCTAAACTTTTGGCTTTTTGTTAAATTCATTTAGTCTTAACTTTTACGTCGATTTAGAATATTTTTCCAGCGTTCCGATAATACCGGCCCCAAACTATTGTTTGAGAGCTCTGATGTATCATCCTGGTCTTTCGATTGTTCTAGTGAATGGTAGAGGGGTGAGTTTTTCGAATCCGCTTTAGTCGTAGTATCGAGAAAGATGTTATCGTCGTCGTCACTTCGAGCCAAGTTTCTCTTTCTAGTGGAATCTTCCTCTCGATTCGAATTCCTTTTTTTGGCAGATTTCTCGATGTCATTAACCTCTCCACTTTGAGACCTTCTTTGAGTATTAGGAATCTCGATGGTTTCAAGTTCCGGTAGTGGAACATCCTCATCCTCTAAATCTCCCGTATTATCTACATTAAAGTCAACTATGGGTAGTTTGGTGTTAGGAAGAGGGTTTTGGAGTTGTGGGGGTCGTATCTCACTATCTTCATCATCACCATATCGTATTCTTACCCCCAATGGAGTTCTACTAACGTCAATAGCAGTGGAGTCTGAAATTGGGGTTTTTTTACCTCCTGAGGAGAAGATGGGGGTTCTAGGAAATCGTTGTAGAGATTGTCTTTTATTCGGAGTATTTTCCTTTCGTCTTTTATTCGAAAGTGCATCTTCCGGGGGTGTGATATGTTTCTTATCCGTTGATGGATCGGAATTTTTACTAAAAGAACTTCTTCCGAGTTCCGATAGGAGTACTGGAGGTTCTGGTAATGTTGGAGACGAGTTTATAAATTCTTGTATCATCGAAGTTCGTTCTCTGCCTTTTATAGTATCCTTAAGTGGAGTTCTGGTGATTGCAAAAGACTTCTTGGGAGAAATCAAAATCTTTTGGTGATTATCAAGAGTGAGTACTTGAGGACGTCTTCTTACAGGAGATGGCTCATTGGTAATGGAATTGAACATATTTCCTCTATTATCCGAGGTAAGGAGCTGTGGAGGAGGTGCAAAAGTATCATTAGAATCAAATCGGAGCTGTGGGGCAGTTTCAAGTTGTACCTGACTAGAAGCGGTTTCGTATCGTATTTGATTTGTGGCAGTCTTATCATCAAACCTCAAGACGGTACCTGATGGCTGATTTGAGTGAGCTAACGACGGACGGGATGCTATGATCTGGGGGGTTGATGATTGGATGTTATATTGGCTAGGATTGTTAGTCTTTTTCAAGAGTTTCTGTTGTTCTGCTGTCCATGTCGTGGTTTCTTCTTGGATTGGAAGCTGATTTTTCCCTGGTTTCTTGACTCCTTGTTGATCTTCCATGTTTTCTGCATCCTCCTCATCCTCTGACAAAAGATAATTACCTTTTGCATTCGCTATAGTATTGAACTCTGTCTTCTTCTGGTCCATTTCATCCCTGCTATCATCATTATAATTTTCAATCTCTACACCCGCTGCCTCTTCAAGAAAGTACTTCCAGAAGCTGACGTTCTTCCATACTGAGTTGGAAGCTTGAGAGTATTTACGTAATATGGGAAAGATCTTATCACTAATCACTGCATTGGCCCTCGAAAGGTTATTGTCAATTTCTTGAAGCACCAAAGTGATTTCTTGCTCTAACTTCTCGAGTTCTAACGTGGAATTTTTATTATCATCTCGTTCATCGTTTCTGGTACTTCTTCCTACGGTAATTATCGACTTTCTATGGGAAGACGACGTGGTAGGTGTTGCGGGTAGCGCCGTAGTGACTTTCTTCATTATATTCCCGCTCCGTAGTGATGCCTTGAAGGTTAAGAAAGAAGAATGGTGAAATATGGTATGTTTTCGTATACGCGTGGTTATTGTTTACAGTGTAACATTACAGATATTTTAGACAAAAAGGCGCATTTTACACTTTGCCTATCTTAACCTGTAACTTTCCGCACTTAAGTATCGAAAGCACTGAATGGTTTCTCCATGAACTCAAATACAGTCTCCTTCTTTTCATTCACCGATATTATGGGCAATATTATGTCGTTGTCTTTTGCCCCTGAATGTACTGAGTCCAAGAACAAGTACGATGACTGCTTCAACAAGTGGTATACCGAAAAGTTTCTTCAGGGCAAATCATTAGAAAATGAATGCACTGAGCTATGGGATGACTATATAACCTGTGTTAATGCTGCTCTTGCATCTCATAAGATTAAACCAATGTTAGATAAGGCTAGAGAAGACCAACCTTTCACTTCGGAAGAAATCAAGAAGGGCACCCTTGACGAAAAGAAATAGCTGAAAATTGATCTTTATAAATTCTTGTATATATTAATGATATCAGTCAAAGCTAAACTTCACGGACAATAACTGGAGTATCCATAGACCTAGATGGTGTGTGTTGTAGTGTAAATAGTTGGTAACTGGAAATTCTTTGAAACCAAAACCCTCTTGCAGAAACCAGAACAATTTTTAAACCCGTACACCTTGTGTATCTTTTTTCGTTAAAAAAGCTCACGACCCATGCAGACAAGAGAAAAGACAAGAAGCCTAAGTTCTTTGAAATAGGAAACAGTGAGAATAACATTTATAGAGTTTTGACCTGTGATTTAAGATCTGTAACGAAAAAGTTGAAGCGGTCGAGAACATAAAATAGAAGAAACCTCTATTTGTCCATCTTTTAAAGTCCTGTACGAAAATGCTTGTGGAAGAAGTCCCCAAGGCTGGCCACTCCGGTAGCTCAACCGTTTATTTCACATCATCCATCAACCTAACTGCCAGATCGAATGCCTTCACCCGACAGAATCAAGTTCTGCTTGATGCTGTGGATGGCGAAAATGGTGAACATAGCGATGCTAACAAAGGTAGGCTGTCAAAGATACGTGGTAAAGTCAACTACAACCTTAATGATTTGATGAATGCCCAAACCCAAACTACCACAAACTCTAATAGAAACGGGCCCTTAAAATCATCACAACAGTTGCAATTAGAAAAGCTTGTATCACGTAGACTTGTTGAGTTAAATAAAGAAACCAGCCATAGTTCTTTCGAATTGCCTAAAAATTTTAATTACCAGAGCATTCATTTCAGCAGTAGTAATGACCCTAATAAAAAGAAAGCAAGATTAGGTAATACTCCCACCACCAAAAAGATTCTTGCTGCACGTCGAAATTTGAATTCGTATTTCGAAGAAGAGAGAAATTTAATATCAATAAATTCAATATTAAGTGTAAATTTCCAGTTTATTGAAAGTGAACCAGAAGCACATGCCTCAAAAAAGACTAAACCAAATAGTCAACGGAATTCGTTAGTCTTCAAGCCAAGACTAAGATTGTGTTGTATTTGTGGGATGAATTCCAACTACACACGCTGTGTAAACTGTGGATTGTTTTATTGTAGTGTGCGATGTAATCGCTTACACCAGGAACTGAGATGTATGTAATTGTATAATGACTTATGAGAGAAAACACATTTTACTAGGACGTAATGAATGAGTGAATGAGTGACAAAAAATCCACAATCAGATTGCAATTTGGCAGAGTCAAAATAAAGTGATGGCCATCATCGAGTAAAGATGTAACTCTTTTAGATGATGCCAATCATAGTATTTTTCACTTTTCAAGTTTTTGCAAAATTTTGTTCTCACTAATTGTTGCATTTCTAATTTAGGAAACTGCAAGTGATTTTTTCTAGTTAAAACCAATCTTTGTCAAAAAGTTGCAAAATTGAATTTTTTTATGTCAAGAATTTGCCATGCTGAAGGAACCAGATATTTAAGCCTGATGATCACCATACTTTATATTCATGAAGCAAAATAATCATTAACATGGAATTAAAACTTCTATTCATTCTACTGATCATTTCTCCATTATTATCTGTGGTTGCAGATACAATCCTTACTGCACAAGGCGATCCTCAGGATTATAGGGATCTTGTTCATTTCGCCGGCATTGCCTCCATAGCCTATTGTATTAAAAGTGGACTACAATCAGGAGAGTTGGGTGAAGAAGAGACAAGCTGTCCTCAGGAAAGATGCCAAGCCGAAGAGTTTCGAGACATCGAAATAGTCCAAATTTTTGACTATAACGAGCGAGGAGGTGTTGGTTCAGGTTTTTATGGTTTGGACCATAAAAGAAAAGAGATTTTGCTAGTGTACCGAGGCTCAGCATCTGCTAGAGACTGGTTTAGTAATGTTGATGCTATGCCAGTGAAGTATGATACTTCATTAAATCTAGATCTTAAGTTCGACGATTTTGAATGTGAAGGGTGTCTTGTTCATCGGGGATTCTACTTATTTATTAAAAATAACTGCCCATTAGTTTTCCAAAAGGTAAATGGATTATGCAATGAATATTCTGATTATCAACTAGTGGTTGTGGGTCATTCTTTAGGAGGTGCATTGGCCATTCTAGGAGGTTTAGAATTGAACTTAATGGGTCAGAAACCACTAGTTATATCGCTTGGTGGTCCAAGGATAGGAAACCAAAAATTGATGGATTTCATCGATGAGGCTTTTGATACTCCCGGTCTTGAATCTCACATTGACAAGCACAAATCTTTGCAGCCAGGATTGGTTAGAGTCACCCATCAAAATGACTTTGTTCCTTACTTACCTCCTCCATTAATGCTATTCTCTCATGCAGGTTACGAATATTACATAAACGAGAGAGATACTCCTCATCCAAATGGTGTTTTAGAGCGTAAAGGATCAGATTTCTCTGCCAATACTATCAACGTGAAGGTTCCCAGTCCGGGAAAATTCTGGCCTGAGTCGTTCGGCAAATATGAACATACTCACTACTTTATCCACATTACAGACTGCGGATAATACTGAACTGGATCATAAATAAATAGATCAAAAGAATATATACATGTAAATAAGTGGATGAAATTTCTACCTATTTGCTCAACGCAATGTCTATCAATTTGGAGGTTTCGTATACTTTATCTCTGGGTTTACCCAATTGCTTCCCCTTTTGTACCTCGTACTCATTAATATTCTGCCACCCTTGCCAGCCGATGTTCTTGATTTCAGCCAAAATATCTGTGACGTCAGCCGCAGGTTCAGCCCCTGTATGGACTTCGTTGGTGAGGTCCTCTAGCACTTGATCAGCAGTCTCAAATGCTTCCATCATCGTAGTAGCAATCACCCCTTTAGGACCTTTCTTGATCCATCCTGAAGTATACCATCCTTTCTTATATTTGAAGTTATGAGGGTCTTCACCACCTTTTGCAGATTTAAGGAGTATGCGTCCTTCATGGTTCAAGATCCTATTCTGCTTGTTGTCAAATGAAATGTCAACCTCATCGAATCCGGTTAATGGGGAGCCTTGATAGCCAATAGATAAAATCACCAATTCATTTTTTATGGTCTCAGTTTCAGCATTCTCTGAAGGTACTATGGAAGTTACATTGGTTAAAGCATCATGATGAAGTTTGTTAATCTTGAAAACCGTGTTCAGTAATAGCATTGGATCATGTGGGTTTTGAACAAATTCGGTAGGGCTTTTCAAATAATCTAGACACCAGATTTTATCGGTGGGTTCAATGTTTTGGTTCTTTGAAGACTTTGAGTATTTTGCCAAAATAGCAACTTTCCTCTTGTCGACTCGGCCCAAACTTTTAGTGAGTGGTTCAATTTCTTCAAACACTGAATCTTCAATAGGAAGAAATTTTATACCATCCTTTGATAATTCCAACAATTCCCTTATCTCCTTATTGGAGAATGCAGACTCCAACAACCCTCTTCTGGCAACAATGTTGACTTTTTTCACTATACTTTTCCTCAAGAGTTTCATCGCTTCAGAACAAATATCGGTAGAATCCCAATGTGATTCGGGGCTTGCCAACAATACTCTGGCTACGTCCAATGCAACGTTACCATTTCCGATGATGGTTACATCTTCGATTTTGGTTAAATCAGGAGGAGTAAATGTGTTGGCAGAAGAGTATGAATCAGGGTGTCCATTATACCAATTCACAAACTGACGGGCAGAAATTACCCCAGGTAATTCGCTACCTCCAACTCTCAATCGATTATCGGCACTTGTACAACCATATGATAAAACAATTGAATGATAATTAGATTGCAACTGGGGCAAAGTGATGGCTTTGCCAACGTTAACATTACCAAAGAATCTCACCCTATGGTTGGAATTATCAGGGGAATCAGGAAACTTTTCCATTAAATTATCGAGGTATTCTTCACAATTCTTTACTTCGGGATGATCGGGGGCAACCCCGTACCTGCTTAGACCATAAGGAGTAGGAAGTCTATCAAAGATGTCAACATTAAGCTTGAAGTCTGAGGGAGACTTATTGAGTAAATGGTGGGCAGTGTAAAAACCAGCGGGACCTGATCCAACAATGGCCACGTTATAGGTTGGAACCGATGAAAAAAAACGCACAGACTTCGCTGACTGCAACCTTTGTAGGAGGAATCGCCGGGACAGAATCATCGCTTATGGGTTGAAAAAGCTATACTCCAGAAAATTTCTCGTTAAGGAAAAAGAATGAGATTGGCAAAAAGTTTAGGAAAAAGCTGAAGCAGAACTTTATTCAGAAAGACCTATCCTAAGGCTCGACTTTGTCGAGACACTGCGCTTGTTGAGGAACTAAGCTTGTGATAGTACAGATGAAGGAGGTGGTACAAATTATAGAGGTAAATCAAAAAAAAAGTAAGCTCCGCGACGGGGAATTGAACCCCGGTCTACCATGCGACAAACGGTAATTCTAGCCACTAAACTATCACGGATGATTGCTTGTGTTGTTATTCTACCTATACACATTTAAAAGAGAAGAAGCACAAAACTCCGTACACCAAATTCTTTTTTTCAGCACATCATTGACTGATTCAATGGAGGTCAGGTTTTTTCCCACTGGTGGGTTTTATTCCTGATATCACCCGGTCTCTTATATATGTGTTTAGAATTGTTTAGGAATATAACAGGCTAAACGTTTAAAAAAAAAAAGATTGTTTCCATCGAGTTTGTATATGTTATATATTTATATATGTAAAAGTAGTTAAGTTGTATTAGACTAACTATGTACTTTTAGCTGTATAATTAAGAGACGAGAACACTGGGGAACAACCCCTAAGGAGGCGATCATCAAGGGATAGAACGCCTGAATTTATAGTAGACACTAATCTGAATGGCTGTCGACATACGCAAGGTAATGTAGAAGGGACCTTCAGATTAGGAAAGAGTATCATAATACCTTTTGTTAGCTACACAC